>BQNB010057316.1:0-38268 GCA_026074375.1 Tanacetum coccineum | reverse complement strand
TAACTTGTATAATTGTTGACATGCATCAGAATGAAAAGAATAACAAATGATCTAAGTGATAAGCGCATAACCTCCTCACAAGAGTTGAGGTCATATCATTACCACAAGGTAATGATATTACCACAAGGTTGCAAATAGAGCAAAATAGGTGCTTGCATCTGCAAGTGTTGAGGTCATATCATTTCTGTCATTATGCATCAGAATGAAAAGAAAAACAAATGATCTAAGTGATAAGCGCATAACTTCCTCACAAGAGGTCTGGTGTTTAAACGTCACTAGTTACACATTTGTGGGTGGTCAAGAAAAAAGTCACAAACGGTCCATGGGGATACATTGGTTAGGTTGGCGTGCACATATGAGTTAAAGACTAGTCCTTCCGGATAACATGAACACGAAAAACCTTATCCGTTTATCCATTCTCTTAGATACAACCAATATAAGTAGAAACAGATCACATGAACTACAACTTTTACATGTGAACTACATGTAAAGATGTCAATGTCGTGATTAGGCCGATAATGATATCGAGTTTCATATTAACGGAACAATCAAATACGTAATCATTTAGGCGGTTTCTCACTCTTGACGAAAAAACTCACTAGCATATAACTTTATAACACCATCCTATGCATTTCTTTCAACTTCAAAAGAGATCTCAAACTATTTCAACACTAAATATAGGAAAATGAACGAAACATCATTGGATAAGGATCCTCTAAAGTTCATTAGGTAAAGTTATCTCACATAGATAATACCGGGGCCTACTGCGTGACCAGGTTTTCTTTATCCTTGTAAGAGAACTTTACCCCCTATCCAACATCATTACATCACACCTCTTTATATGAGAAAGATATGGAGTCAATTGAACGATGGTGTGAAATCTGTTCAAATAAGCTCAATAAGCTTAAACAATAATCTGATTGCTAAACTCTTTCCTATCTTCTCCTTACTCTTTGGTTCTAGCTTTGTGTTTTGCAGGAATAAACTTCAGGGGCCTCTCTGTCATTTTTGGATTCTCCCTCTTGTTGGACTTCTACTTTTGGACTAATGGTGCAAGACTCCCAAAGATGAAGGGTCATTGATGTACATCTGCTTCTTATATAATCCCCAGGTCGGGCCTAGGGTTTAACAACAACACACACTGATTATCTCTTGATCAGTGTCTTTTTCTCTCTATTGATATTCATATCAATCCAACTCTCTCTCAATCGTTTGATTGATCCCTTATAATCATTTCTTATATTCAAACCTTTGATTGTAATCGTTTGATTAATAATAAAGCTGGCAATCTGTGCCGACTAGTTTGATTCTTGTTTCATATATTGTGGCTTGTTCTGCTTTGATATCTTCGCACATGGTATCAGATCCCTAGGTCTTCTATTGATCGATTGTATTCTTTCGATCTAGGGTCCGTGATTATTGTTGGGGGTTACTGGTGGGCAATTTGATCTCTGGCTTATTGATTTGATCTCAATTAGGGTTTGAATCTCTGAACCCTAATTTTTGGGGATCTACCTATAGTTGGTTCGTCTTACCTTGAATCAAAGGCAATTAAGGTGTGTGGACTCGATTGATCTTTGACTAAGTGAATCAAAGACAATCGAGTGATCTCTTCCGACGCAAATAAAGCTCTGTAACACCTCTTTTTATTTTTTCTGCATCTCTCTTAATTTGTTGTTAAGTGTCTGTCTGCCCTTGACCTACCACCCTTGAGTGGTTTGGAATCCTCGGAAATATCTTTCATTTTTTCTCTCTTATTTGTTTCCATTATTACCTGCTTGCTTAGTTGTGTCCTTTAATTATGGTTGAATCTGATGATGTTAGTGGTACCTATGATGTTAATGATACCACTGTTCAGAGCACTGATCTTATTGGCTCTTCTTCTGATCTTAATTTGTCTTTTGGTGATGCTTTATACTTACACCCTAATAATACTGGTGGTTTACCTATTGTTACCATTAAACTTACTGGTACTGAAAATTATAAGGCCTGGAGTATTGCCATGACATTTGCTTTACGAAATCATAATAAACTTGGTTTTATTGATGGAACATGTAAAGAGATAAAAAGAATCTGGCTCTTGCTAATCAATGGGATATGTGCAACTCTGTTGTTGTTACTTGGATCTTGAATTCTCTGAGTTCTGAGCTATTTGCTGGTGCTATTTATGCTAAAAATGCTTATGAAATGTGGACTGATCTTAAAGAAACATATGATAAAGTTGATGGATCTACTGTGTTTAACATACATAAAAGCATTAACTCCTTAAGCCAAAATGGTACACCTATTGCTGAATATTACAACAATCTTAACTCTCTTTGGAAACAATTTGATGCTATGATCTGCCTTCCTACTTGTACTTGTAATGCTGCTAAAGAACTTGAAAAACATAATCAGCTTATTAAGTTAATGCAGTTTCTAATAGGGCTTGATGATAGTTATCTGGCTATTAGGAGTAATATTCTCAGTAGGGAGACTCTACCCCTGGTTAAGCAGGCCTTTGCCATCATTAGTGGTGAAGAATCACATAGGAATGTCACCTCTCATGTGACTACTAAACCTACAACCACTGTCTTTGCTGCCAAAGCCTTTGATAATAAAAAGAGACCCAATAACAACAATAATTTTCCTAAAAATAGAGGGCCAAACCTTAATCTTACATGCACTAATTGCAATAAACCTGGACACACTATTGATAGATACTATGAACTAATTGGGTATCCTACTGGTTATGTGAAGAGGAACTTTAATGCCAAACCAATTGTGTCTAATAATGCTTCTACTTCTGCTGATGTGCTTGCTAAGAACTCTGGCACTGATAATAAAACCGTGTCTTTGACCAGTGACCAGTTGTCTAGGCTTATGAATCTTCTTAATGATAGGGTGCCTTTTTTTAATAACAGTGTCAAATTCAACCTAAACTTTAAGAGATTTTATAATGGAAACACAAATTTTCTAGTGGATAACATAAGTTTGGGATGGATTACTGATTATGGGACAAACCAACATATGACTGTCAGCACAAAATTCTTGGTTAATGTGGTTGATGTTTTAAATCTAGGTCTTACTGTGGGACATCCTAATGGAACCTAACATATGACTGTCAACACAAAATCTCCTGTTGTCCCTGAATACACTGTTAGCCTTTTATCTGTGCAAAAACTTGCTAGGGATAGTAAACTGTTTATGGGATTTGATGAAAATAAATGTTACTTCTAGGATTTAAAGGCAAACAAAACTATGGGGATTGGTAGACAATGCAATGGCTTATACTTATTTGATATAGAGAAGACCTGTAAGATTATCTCTAATAACTGCATTGCTACTTGCTATGTTTCTAGATCTTTGTGGAATCAAAGGCTTGGTCACCCTACTGACCAAGTTCTTAATGTCTTGAACAAAAGCCTAAATCTTGACAGTCAATCTGTTTCTGACCATCTCTGTGACACTTGTAATAAATCTAAACAAACAAGAGAACCTTTCTCCTTAAGTGATTTCAAATAAACTAAAATTAAAGTTGGATTAATGAGTCAGACTTGATGTTTTGGGGACCTTATAAAAATTCACATGCAGAGTTGGCTTTAGTTACTTTTTGATGTTGAGTAGACTTTTTCTAGAGCTGTTTTGGACCTTACTTGCTTATGGGGAAAGGGAGGGTTGTTCTATTGATTTTTCCATTGTCAACTTTGTTAATATGCTTTCAAATCAATTTAAAACAAATGTGAAAGTCTTTAGAAGTGATAATGGCCCTGAAACTGCAAAGTTTGTTTAATGAAAAAGGATTTTTACATCAAACCTCTTGTGTTTACACACTACAGCAAAATGGAATTTCAGAAAGGAAACATAGGCATCTCCTTAATGTGGCTAGATCCCTCATGTTTCAGAAAGGAAACACGTCTAACAAGCACGCCCGGATGCTAGTCCAAACCTCACGTGTAACCCAACAACAATTGTAAGCCAAACACCCCTCAATAAAAGCCCCAAAACCACTCTTGTACTTGGCACCAAAAACCAGGAAGGAAGAATTAGGGTTTAACTGAATTTGGTTGTCACCGAATTAAGTCATTTTCAACCGAAAAACACAAAACCTAATTCTTAATTAGTTTCTACTATTTGTCACGCTTGAGAACCAATAAACCAAGACCCTACACCTAGCTGAATGACATATGGGATCAGACCTACACTTGGTTATGCTTCTTGAAGGTAACCGAAATCAAACATCCTAGAGAACAAGGAACCGAAAAGAAGAAAAACCCAAATGAGGGTTTATAGTATTCGGCTGCTTGAGGGAGATGAAAAGGAATGACTTGCAACTATTTTGGAGTATGTATAGATGTGTATGTATGCTGAATATATGAGCTAGGGTGTTGGCTTTTATAGCCTTCAAAACCCTAATTGTGATAAGAGTAAAAAGCTTATACTTTAGTCTTATCACAACTCTTTTATTCTAGCCTTATCAAAACTCTTCCTTTCCATCTTATCAAAACGAATCTAGACATTATTTTGAATCCTATAACCGGCTACTTACTAGGACAATATAGGATTCATGTATTAATCATTTTTGTCCTTTGGTTTACTTTTAGTAGCTAGCGTAACGCTTTAAACGTACTCTAAATGTTTTAATGTGTGTGCCCCTAATAGGCTCACACATTTCTAGTCGTATATGTGCACATCTAACTACCATAATCCAACAACTCCCACTTAGGAGTTGGAGTAGCAGACTGCCCATATACTAACGACGGAAACGTCTAGCAACACTCACATTCGTTTTTAAAACTAGAAGTGTCTGAGATCAAGTTTCATAAACATTCTCAGTAGCATGGTTATTTTATCTCTTGCTATAATCATCCCTTTGTTCAAATACCGTTAAACCATGGATATGGATCCTAACTCATTCCATATAGTTTAACCATTTAGATTCTCGTTATAGAATTTAATTCAGATATACCAAATGTAATCAAGAATCATCTTGCATTACCCTTTGGGTTCGGCCAAACAATTATCTGATTAATTCTGGAGAGGCGCCAAGGTATTATTCTGCACATATCAAGTGGAGGAACAAATTCTTTGTTGAATACAAGTGTTGTGAATGCTGCTTCACATCACTTCCAATAATAGTCTTTATAACTACCATTTTCAGGACAGCGTTTGACATAGAATTAAAAAGTGATATCCACACATACCAGAACTTGTTTGTATTCTCAAGTCTAAGGATGACTTAACTAACCATTTTCAAATTTTACTTATGACAACGGATCCATAAAGTAAACATTCGAAGGTTGGGGTGTCCAATACGCATCCCTTGTGAGTAACATATGAGTTTGGTGGGAACCATCCATATATTCAACAACGAATATGCCACACTTACATTTACCTTTGTATAAACTACTCCCATACTGTTTTGAACCGCAATGGAACTAACTTTTAGAATGATAAATCATTCAAGAGTAATTGCAAATAATAGATAAACCAATTATTAAAGATGAAAACACATACCACTCTCGTATCTTTATTCATCAAAAAATAATATTGTCTTACAATCCCAATTATCCAAATAGCTAATAAACACATATTTACATAAGACTACTAGCTAGAAGCATTCCAATATTCCTAGTATGTTCTCAATGCTTTGGAAAGGCTAATGCCTTAGTGAAAGGATCAGCTAAGTTGTCATCTATGTAAACTTTTTCTAACTTTATGTCACCAAATTCAATAACTTCAAGAAGGAAGTGAACTTTGGCACGGAAATGTCTAGCACCTTTAGTGATTCCAGGTTCTTTGGCTATAGCAATTGCTATAGTATTATCACAATACATGTTTATGAGTTCTTCAATTATGGGCACCACACCAAGCCTAAAAATGAATTTCCTAACCTAAACGGCTTCCCTAGAAGCATCAGAGGAAGCAATATACTCATCTTTTGCAGATGAAGTTGTGAAAATGCTTTGTTTGGCACCCTTCCAATCAACAGCACCTCCACTCAAAACGAACACATATCCAGTCTGAGACTTGAGGTCATCAGCATCTGTCAGATATCCAACATCAGTGTAGTAAGAAACCCTGAGCTCTCGTTTTAGGTCACCTTTGTAGACTAGAAACATGTCCTTAGTATTCCTAAGATACTTCAGAATGTTCTTAACAATAGTCCAGTGAAGTTCACCTGGGTTCTGCTGAAATCGGCTTGTTATGTTCTGAACGAACGCAACATCAGGGCGAGTACATCTCACCGCATACATAATCGAATCCACAGCCGAAGCATATGGAACATTTTACATGCGCTTCAATTCAGCAGGCGTCAAAGCACCTTCTGATTTACTCAATCTAAGCTTTTCTTGCATGGGGATACTTCCACGTTTGGAATTCTCCATGTGAAATCGCTTTAAGATTTTCTCGATATAAGCACTTTGGCATAAACCAATTAACCGTTGTGATCTATCTCTATAGATCTTGATTCCAAGAATATATGTAGCTTCTCCTAAATCTTTCATAGCAAAACATCTTCCAAGGTAGGATTTTACATCTTGTAACATTGGAATTTTGTTTCCCATGATCAATATGTCATCGACATACAATATTAGGAAAGTGACATTACTCCCACTAGCTTTTAGATATACACATGGCTCATTACGATTTTGAGTGAAACCAAATTTCTTTATTTCATCATCAAATCGTTTATTCCATTGCCTTGATGCTTGCTTAAGTCCATAAATGGAACGCTTTAGCTTGCATATTTGGTTTGGATATTTTGGATTGACAAAACCTTCAAGTTGCTCCATGTAAACCTCTTCGGAGAGATATCCATTGAGGACGGCAATTTTGACATCCATTTGCCAAATCTCATAGTCATAGTACGCAGCTATGGCTATAAGAATACTAATAGCTCTAATATCTGCAATAGGTGAGAAGGTTTCTTCATAATCAATTCGACTTCCATGACCACCGTCCTGCTGTCTTAATCGACTAACACCCTTTGTGGGTTCTAGGTTAGCGCGCAGTTTGGCATCGTAACCCGGCTTCTGGTTCATCCCGTATCGCCAGTTCTGCTTACCAAAAATGGCCCACTTGGAGCTCTCGATTCCGTGGCACGGCTCAACAGTAGGGTTTGAGTATTTCGCCACAAGACGAGCTTTATAGGTGTGTACAGCTCCATCCATGTCGGTCTTTTTCTTAAAGAGCCACTTGCTGTCAACGGTTTTTCCGTTTGGAGGAAGTACAACTAATTCCCAAACTTCGTTGTCTTTCATGGATTGCGTTTCCACATTCATAGCATTCAGCCATTTATCAGACTCAGGGTCTAACAATGTAGCTTTATAGTTAGCGGGCTCACCAAGATCCCCTAACTCATGCTCCTCAACATCGATGTATAAGCACATACGATCTGGGGCATGTCGTGTCCTTGTGGACCTACGAATGGGAATGATATCACTTTGAGGTTCATCTATTTCTAGATCATCCTCTTCATGATTTAAGCTAGTGTCTATAGAAGGATGCGTATATTCCTCTTGAATAATTTCAAGATCCTCTAAACTCCCACTTGCTTCTTGAGTTATAAGACTATTCTCTAGGAATTTAGCATTCCGAGCAATAAGTACTTTGTTCTCGGGTGGGTAGTAGAAAGAATATCTGTTGGGATTATTGATTTGATGAGACAAAGTGAATAAAAAATGAAACAAAAGGACTTAAATTGTAATTAAAGAAATCTTCAAGCTGGTGGAGCACATGGAAGATTTTGAAGATATCAGAAGATCTCCTTAAGAAGATAAAGATACAGAAGATATTCTTAAATATTTAAATTATACTATTTGTTCTTATCTTCTTATGTAAGCCTTGATATCTCTCTATATAAAGAGAATCACAGGCATATGGTTTATCATCCATCCAGAAAAGCTAAAACTAATATAAGAGTCGTCTAGGAAACACACGTGTGTTAGTAGTAGTAGTAGTCGACTAATTAGAGTCGAATAGTACACCATGTTAGTTGGTGTAGCCCCAAGTTATAGTTGGGGTAATAGGAAAATCGTATGAATAAAAAACCTTGTTCATAACATTGATTGTGTTCTTTATTATTCCGCTGCGTGTTATTCAATCATTGTTACTATATCCTAGATGGGCAAATCGATCTCAACAATATCCCATTGTTTCCTTTAGGTATCCTATGAAGATACACTTAATAGACCTGGGTTCTAACTTGTTAGGCTAGGTAAGAGTATCTCGCTTAACAAGTGCCTCACAACCCTAGACTTTTAAGTAAGACAGCTTAGGGGCTTGCCCATGCCATACTTTGTATGGTGTCTTTTCAACCTTTTTAGTTGGAACCATATTGAGAATGTGTGCAGCAGTCTCAAGAGCATAATCCCAAAAGGACTTTGGAAAAGTTGTTTGACTCATCGTGGATCGAACCATATCTAGTAGGGTTCTATTTCTCCTCTCCGACACTCCATTGTGTTGTGGGGTGTAAGGAGGAGTGTGATGGGTGATAATCCCATGATCCTTTAGATGATCCAAAAACTCTTGACTCATATACTCGCCCCCACGATCAGAACATAGCGATTTTATGGTCTTGCCGAGTTGATTTTCTACTTCCTTTTGAAATACCTTAAAGGTTTCAAACACTTCATGTTTATGCTTTAACAAGTAAATATAACCATAATGACTAAAGTCGTCAGTGAAAGTGATGAAGTAGCTTGCTCCTTGTCTTGACATGATCTTAAATGGGCTACATACATCGGTGTGTATTAGTCCAAGTAAGTCTTTGGCCCTTTCCACTTGATGTATGTAAGGTTTCCTTGCCATCTTTCCAGACATACAAGAGATGCATTTTTCAAAGGCCCTAAGGTCAGTTGAACTTAGAAGTCCTTTATGTTGCAACTTCTCAATGCGTTTCTTGTTAATGTGTCCAAGACGACAATGCCACAAGAGAGCAGAGTCCAAGTCTAGCTTGGCTCTTTTGTTGCTTACAGCATATATAGAACCAACATTTGTATAGGAATAAGACAAATCAATTTCAAAAATACCATCCCGTGGGATACACTAAAATAAACCATGTTATTCCTAGAAACTTGAATTTTATTAACCACGAAGCGATTAATGTAACCATCATCGTACAAACGGGAAACTGAAATTACTCCTCTAGTAATTGTAGGAGCATAATGACAATTGTTCAAAAAAATAACTAATCCGCTAGGGAGTGATAAATAAAAAATGCCAATTGCTTCAACAGCTTCACGTTAACCAAATATGAGTACCACAACCAGTGTCATAGATCCATAATCTATTAAGGAAAGTATTGAGTTCTATAGAGAAGATACCTGAACCACTAGCTCCCGAAGCTGTATTCTTTTTCTTCTTTAGCAACTCGGCTAAATACACAGGATAGTTCCTCTTCCAATGTCCAATCTTAGCATACTCATAACAGATTGAGTCCTTTTAGGGATCTTCCCTCTTGGGTGGAGGGGGAATCTTAGGCTTGGGAGCCTAAGCATGCTTATTTTTCCCCTTCCCTTGATTTTGTCCCCTAGCAGCCATTTGGGGTTGCGGTTTTTTGTGCTTGTTCACTTTCTGGACTTTACCGGCTCGAATAGCATGCAGAGCAGGAGCGTTGTTTTTGGGAAGAGTTTGCTCATGGAGCTTTAGCATAGCATGCAACTTATTAATAGTCTTCCTCAGGCTGTGCATATTGTAATTCTGCACAAAACCATTAAATTTGTTGCGTAGACCGATTAAAATCAGACTCACTGCAAGGCCAAGTGTCACGGGGTGCCACAAACGCTCTAAATTGTCTATATAGCCCTTCATTTTTAGAACATATGAGCTAACAGGCTGCCCCTCTTCCTGCTTGCAAGAGTGGAACTCTCGCGTAGTTTGAAGAAGCTCCTGCTCATCTTGTGGGGCAAACAGGGTTTTTAACCCCTGTAGCATCTTATAAGCATGGAGGTTTTCCAGATTTCGTTGGATCTCTGGTTCCATGGTCATGAGCATTAGCCCAGCAATCTCTTTTGATCCTTTGATCCATGCAGTGTGAGCTGCAAGGACTTCATGAGCAACTTGCTCACCCTCTAGAGGGGTAGGAGCAGGAGGAAGCGACTGCTCTAGGTAATTCAACTTATCCTCGATTGATAGCACAATCCAGAGTTGTCTATACCAATCAATAAAGTTGGATCTAGTCAGTTTTTGTTTCTCGAAGAAACCCTTGAAGAAGACCGAATTGATAGCTAACGAGGTTGTCATCTACAATAAGAAAAAGTTCAAATATGAGTATTGTCAATAATTAAATTCTTAAAAGAATTAACTACCCAATTAATTACTAATAATACTAAGATCTAGCTTGACCTCCCACTTATTATAGAAGGTCTGACCAACGTGTAAATAAGTGGGGCAAGAGGTAAGCGACAAGCATTAATTGCATGGAATGCAACTCTTAGATTTATGAGACTGATGATATTAGTAACTCATATAGTAATGTCAAAAGCATATTTGGTCTCATCTTACGCCTCGGGTCCAAGGTCTGACCAGGTAACTCGATTTAAGTCCACCAAAATAGAACGTGGGAAAATTAACATAGATCTGACCTATGAAAAAATTCGCCATGCGTTGGTAAGGCCTTGAGGTTTGACCAGAGAGGTCAAGCCAATTGCACGTGTTCTAGTTTTGGCTGGCATAGACTTAAAATTTCATATAAGGGTATACACATAAATGTGACAAAAGTGTGTACAAGAAGCATGCAAAACAACTTGTAGCACAAAGTTAAGAAAACATTTTGTTAACCTTTTTGTTATAGACATCATTTTGTCAAATGTTCTCGGTAGCTCCATTTTGGACGCACAAAGAAGCGGAGAAACAGGTCAGCGCGAAGCGTATTAAAAACCTGACTTCATTTGGGGAATCTTACTTCAACCCGCCTTAAACTTCTCTTATAGTTTGTCCATAATGGGTGAGCCGTACTTCCAATTGACTAATGATGCTATTGTATGTTAAGAAACCCCTTTTGTTAACATTAGTTTTATTGTTGCCAATATGGTGGGATTACAAATTGATCAAACCCTATATTGTACTCCTACTTGGTCCGAAGACACAAGTAATTCCAATAATTCCCTCATATGCCGAAGCATGTAGTGGGGCGGGAGAAAATTAAAGATCAATTCAACCCCATATTGCGCATGTAAAACTAAAGCTTCACAAGAAATCAAATTTCATAGTTTAATGTCCGTATTAATTTGTCCAAAAACCCCGGTTTCGCAAATAACACATAACTGGTCACAAGGAGTATAATTACGTGTGTAATATTAGACATGTTTAATCCAAGTTTCTCTATAAGTATAAGTCCATTTTCAAGAGTTTCATAAAGTCTTATTTACATATATTGATTCATCACATGGCATATCACATATAAGCAATCAAAGCAGACGAAAAATTAGATTAAAAATTGAAGATAAACTCTTATAAAGAAAGCAGTAATCACATAATGCCTCGAGTTCTCAAAAGAGTCTTTCCCAATTGAAGAACTATAAGACTCTCACTAGGTTTTCTGCTAAAGTGCCTAGATCGCCACATACATCATATAACATGATTGCGTGAGTCTTATAGCCGAGATAAAACAAGAATGGAATCAACAAGGCAGCTTAATTAACATTTAATTTTGATCTATTCTTATTTTTATCAATTTACATTTGTGTTGATTCTATGTGTTTACTTATTAGTTATGGCAAGTATTGCATACAATTGCCATAATTTTCCAACAAAACAATAAATAAACTGATTTCATGCAGCCCTAGCGTGTTTAAATCGTATGTAATACATAAATACTAAACGAGTTAACTCGTGATGTGATTGTTGGAATTTAACAATCAAGTTAACCATTTAACTCTTACGAGTACGCAGCGGATAGATCTAGTTTAGCATATACAATTAACGTACATTAAAACACAAAAGGAATATAAGGGTAAATAGAATACATACCCTTGAAGTCACCAGCAAGTATAATGAAAACGAGATCAGAAACTAGTGACTAAATTTTCACCTCTACGGGAACTCACACAAACACGTCTAACGAGCACGCCCGAATGCTAGTCCAAACCTCACATGTAACCCAACAACAATTGTAAACCAAACACCCCTGAATAAAAGCCCTAAAACTACTCTTGTACTTGGCACCGAAAATTAGGAAGGAAGAATTAGGGTTTAACCAAATTTGGTTGTCACCGAATTAAGTCAGTTTCAACCGAAAAACACAAAACCAAATTCTTAATTAGTTTCTACTATTTGTCACGCTTGAGAACCAATAAAACAAGACCCTACACCTAGCTGAATGACATATGGGATCAGACCTACACTTGGTTATGCTTCTTGAAGGTAACCAAAATCAAACAGCCTAGAAAACAAGGAACCGAAAAGAAGAAAAACCCAAATGAGGGTTTATAGTATTGGGCTGCTTGAGGGAGATGAAAAGGAATGACTTGCAACTGTTTTGGAGTATGTATAGATGTGTATGTCTGCCGAATATATGAGCTAGGGTGTTGGCTTTTATAGCCTTCAAAACCCTAATTGTGATAAGAGTAAAAAGCTTATACTTTAGTCTTATCACAACTCTTTTATTCTAGCCTTATCAAAAACTCTTCCTTTCCATCTTATCAAAACGAATCTAGACATTATTCTGAATCCTATAAGTGGCTACTTACTAGGACAATATAGGATTCATGTCTTAATCATTTTTGTCCTTTGGTTTACTTTTAGTAGCCAACGTGAAGCTTTAAACGTACTCTAAATGTTTTAACGTGTGTGCCCCTAATAGGCTCACACACTTCTAGTCGTATATGTGCGCATCCAACTACATAATCCAACATATGTGCGGATGTCTTATACTTTTTTCTTTTTGTGGCTGATATAGATGGGCCAGTGGCATTCAGCTGATGAATACGATGGTCAAGTCAGAGAAATTACATTTAGGTGCCTTTGTAATAGTCCTATGTGCCCTCTTGACACAGCGATGACAGAGTGGCAACACATTCTGCTGTCCCCTGACAAACATTCTCTAGTGAGTCTTTTATTTATGTGTATAGTATTATTTTCACTTTTAAAACGAGTTGCATTCTCAACTTCGTCTTTAAATGCTACCTTCATAACCTTTGACAGATTACACTCTTTATTATAGGTCTTTGAGACTGTACAACAGGCACATGATGTTCCATTTGGATCTTATTTTGAGGTATCTTTCTTCATCAATTGTCATTTGTTGCTGCATTACATGAGATTTCTTGTTAGTACGTAAGGTTTTTAGTATTTAGCAATAGCATGCACGTGTACGTAAAAAGGTCTATATATAAAAGTTGTCACTTTTTTTGATTACTCTAGCACTAGTTTTCTAAATATACATGCTCATAATAGAAATGGTTGTATGACTGTTTCAAACTTTTAATGTGAAAATGGGTCAATTGCCGGTTTCAGTTTAGCTAAATAAGGAAATGGGTGAAATGGTTTGAAAGGAGCACAAAGTATACTCAAATGCTTACAACTTTCTATATTGCTTTCTGCAAATCTTTGGATCATTGTTATACAAATAGATTTTATAAATTATGTTTAACACGTTAATAATTAATTATAATGTAGTTAAGTCCCGTTTTTCTTCTACTACTCTTACCATGGGTGACAATTTGTGTTGCATTAGGTGCACTGTAGATGGTCTGTGGAGAATACAACTGAATCTACATGCAATATTGATGTTAAAGTCGGTAAGTCCCCTTCTACATCAACTGTTACTATAAACATTCAACTTTCAACTCCTCATGGAAGAAAATAATCAAATCTAAGTACCAATATACCGTATAATTAGTTATGGTCCGTTTTGTGAGTCCAGTCCTCACGTCAAGCAGATTATCGTGTTACTGTTTCATTCACTGTTTCCATCACCATATAAGCTTAGAGGTGCCAAGATGGGGCGGGTTGGGTACTGGTCAAAACAGGGTTGTGTTGAAAGAGGTATCAATAACTACACGTTAGTTGGTTTGACCCGCAACCTTTTTTGTGTCCCCTTTCTTGACTTTTATAAATCATTAGCAGTTGAGAACTTGAGATAAACGTAACACAAATCGAACCATTTATAAGTATAATTAGGTTGGAATCACCATTGCTAAACTCTAAAAAGTAAAATAGTACACCAACATATCTTATTTAAGTTTTTTTTTGAACTGCCAGGTGTGCATTTTAAGAAATGGTGTCCAATGCAATCAAAGATAAAGTCGGGTGCCATCGCTCAGGTACAACCTTTTCCTTAGTCATACATTTATAACTTACGAAAATAGACTAATCTACACAAATTTACATGTACAGTACAAGAAAGAGGTGGAACTCATGCTAGAAGTGGCACGCTCATGTATCAACTCCAGCACAATCGGTGATGATACCAAAAGTGTCACTCCTGTATCAATTACAGAAGGCAATGCTTAGCCTCCTCTTATACAAAAGGTTTTGGTCTTAAACATCTACTCTCGATTGGAGTATTTTCATAAACGGTCATTCAAGTGGTTTATGTAGTTGGTTTTCGTCGTCTCTATGCCATTATGTTATGATCTCACATCGGCCAAGTATGGGATTGGTTGATGGTTTATAATGTCTAGGTGTCCCCTCCTCAAACAACCTAGCTTTTTGAGTGAGTTTTACACTTGGACTTATTAACCGATACGAGCCTAGTATGAGATAGGTTCGTATCAATTGGTATCAAGAGCCAGCCCTACCTTTCGAGGATCCAACACTCGGTGTGGTGGCCTATGGAGTGGTGGTTTGGACTCAAAGAAGGGTGCCAACCGTGACCAACATAACCGTGACCAACGAGCTCGGAGTGGTGGCCTATGGAGTGTTGGCTTGGACCCAAAGAGGGGTGCCAACCGTAACCAACATAGCCGTGACCAACGAGGACGTTGGTTCTTCAAAGGGTGGGGTATTGTTATGATACCACATCGGCCAAGTATGGGATTGGTTGATGGTTTATAATGTCTAGGTGTCCCCTCCTCAAACAAGCTAGCTTTTTGAGTGAGTTCTACACTTGGACTTATGAACCGATACGAGCCTAGTATGGGATAGGTTCGTATCACATTAACATTATATATAAGTTATAATAGCCTATTGATGATTTTGTTACACTGATTTGTTGCCATTTGAAGGTTACAGGTAAAAGTAGCCACATGGGCATGTCAAAACAGGTCGAGTCGAATTGACCTACAAGCTGTTTTGGCCTACTCGTACACCTGTTTAAGATGTTTTCATTTAGCTATTTTTGTTTTTAAGAATTTACGTCTGACCGGGTTGAGAACTTAGAACAATTATAACCTAAACCCGCTTGTTTTTCTTTAGTTGGGTTTAAATGGTCACCTATCTACACGGGTCATAAAATCACGGGCAATGTTTAAGGTCTTTTTCTTTTTCTTTTTTCGGTTTTGGGTTTCGGAATTTGGTTGTACAAAATTAGCATTCAACATTTCATGCAAAAAACTCATTGTTTGGTTTATAAGATGATTGAAAATTTGAAATAACTGGGTGACTGAAGCAGCTTGAATACCCAAAATTGACCATAATCGACCCAGGTTACTAAATTGTTGTGGCTGAAAGAAATGTATTACCATTATTGCTTGCCTGTTTTTGCATAAATGTGAGATGAAATAGACGTAATGTCATTTATATGAAAATTAAATGTGAGATGAGATAGATGTAATGTCATTTATATGAAAATTTTCTAAAACTAGCCTATTTTTTAATTTTGGGTTCACTTTCTAGTAAAAAATTGATGCAACATGTTACAACGAGAGTGTAATGTAAGTTAGCGCATATAACTGTTGTTATAGGCATTATTACGTCAGTTTGTACCATATAACACTCATATAATATAAACATCCTCCCTAGCTATAACTATAGCCGTTATACGCGTCGGTGGTCCTATTTTTTTCTTTTCTTTTTCAATTTCTTTTAAACAAACACATTTCATTATACACATTTAAACCAAATTTTTAGACATTTTAGGGATTAAAGGCATAAGAAAAATAACTCAGGGACTAACGATGCAAGAAATAAAATGTTAAAGGGACTAATGATGTAAGAAAAAAAATGCCAAAGAGAATAGCGATATAAACGTACATAACAAGGTTTAAATGAAAAGGAGATGAAAACCATTTTCTTCTGTAATCTTGGCGCCAAAACCTGAAAAAAAGAAGAAAAAAAAACACCACATATACACAAACCCAATTAAGATAAAAAAAAACAGAAAACGCCCGCCGTGTCATTGGCATTGGCACACGCATAACGCGGCTATGACGCCAGTGGTGGTGCAGTTTGACGAATGTCTATGGTGTGCCATTAGTGCGTTGCACCGTACACTCTAAAAGTAAGTGGGAACTTAAACCAATGTTTTTGTTTGTTAATAATATTTATTTCATATAGTTTTTATATACATTCTCTCCGATATATCTCAAATGTGTTGAAAGTTGTTTAAAGTCTATTTAATATGCATACGGCATGAAGCCTTCTAAAGTTATTTTAAGAGAATTTATATTATCATGGAAAATACGTATTCTTTATGAGATAAAAACCTCACAAGGTTATGTATTGCTGAGTTTACAAATAAATTAGTACATTGATTTCACTCACTCTTTCATAATTCTAGAGAGATGAAGTTCGATATCTTAAACTGAAACTTGAAATCTTCATATAACATGACCAAATTATTTGTAGGTCAACCCGGCTGGACCATTATGAATCTTCATATAACATAATGATTAATGATAGTATAAACCGAAATATATCAATTAAGATTTGACATAATGAATTATCAAAAAAATTAAAAAGGAGTTTCACGAGCAGGATGACTCGAACACGACCTCCAAAATTTATCTGTTAGAAAACTCATATTGGAAAACACAAAAACAAAAGCAATGTCATATGTAACTTTGGATAGTACAAGCTTACACATTGTTAAAAAGAGAACTGCAAATAAAATTCCACTTTTGCTCTCATGGTTCATATTGTAGTAAAAAAGAAAAGAATTTCAGTTTTAGCCTTGTGTGGCAAGTAGATCATTCGACTCTATTAAAAATATGACAAGTGTATCGAAGGTAGATGAGATTTTTTCGCTCAATCGAAATTACATTTTGTGCGACCAAATGATATTTTGCTCGACTGATGTGATGTTTGATAACTCAATTTTGTTTTATTAGAAAAGTGGAGGTCGTTTCTTTTGCTAGACCGATGACACAAGTTTTGCTCGGGTCGGCGGCTGTTGATTTTTTTATGTGATCAAATTTTGTCTTTCCGAATGAAACAAAAAAATTTAAAAACTTTTTTAAAAGTTTTTGAAATTTTCTTTCGTTTTTTAGAAAAAGGACAAAACCTAGCTCGTTCGCGCAAAAAAACATCAACGGTCGTCGGTAAAGCAAAAAACCCACACATACTTTGGTGGCACATGTCTAGATTTCAGTACAGTCGCACAGTTTAGCGCTCGCACAACACTAAAATTTACTATAATGTGAACCAAGGAGCAAAAGTAAACCATTTTTGGCATATTTTTTTTTTTAAGGTAAGGGAATTTGAATACGAAGTATCTAAATTTACTCGTTTGATCTCTATTTTGTGTAGTGAATAAAAAACTCATACTATTTGGTAAACACAAATAACAAATTCTCTTTGTAAAATCATATTAAAATATATTATTGCTCCACTTTGAAATTTGACCACCATCCACATATTGAACAACGATAATACCAGTTATCATATACTTTATCACTACATATATGACATGGTTCGAAAGAGTACAACACCGGTCCTTGATGGAGAGTATATGTATGAGTAAGGCTATGGGATTTTACTATTAACGTTTCGGGAAGTGCCTTTGCACATACTTTGTGGAGCACGTAATCACATGATGAATCGGTACACTTATAGTAATACCTATGATACACGTTAATATCTTTGCCACACTGATTACATGGACTCTTAAAATCCCATTTTATAACCCTATCCTCCTCCTCGTCATCACTAAATTCTACGTAGTCGGGATAACATGGCTGCAAATCTACAAGATGGAGCGGATGCTCATGTTGTATCAATGTGATTACATTTTCAAATTTGAGGTTGGACTCCATATGTGTGACTTGGGGGAAGAGAGATAAAAGATGGCAGAAAATAACGGATAATGTAGATTATATGATATCATGAGCAAGGTTTTATAGGGATTTTTATCCCATTAATTTGTCTCTATACACCGAAGAAGTAAAGAGAACATAAACTTTATCTTTAACTTTTTACTTTTGAATATATTCTCTTAAAACTTTATTTCCAAAATAGCGGATAACTAAACAAACAAAGATGAAAACTAAAGTTGATTATATGATATCATGAGCAATGTTTATTTTATCCCATCAATTTATGTCTCTATACGACTAAATGAGAGATGGTATGAGACAAATTAAAGAGCTTTATTTTTAATTGAACTATTCAAATGAATCTTTGAACTCTTTGACTACGCTTTAGCTTTATTCCCTTCAAATTCAAATCTAGCCATTTTGAGTAGGCTTTAGCTTTATTCTCTTAAAATTTTAATTTAGCCGTTTTACTCATCGGTGTGTATCTAGCGAGAAAATAACTTCAAATAAGAAAAATAAGAAATAATTATAATCACACATTTGAGATGCATCGGTTTTGACTAGATGCCTCTCAATTAGTTTCGAAAGTGACTTTTAAGCGAAACGATGCAAAGTAGTATTAACAACACATTTGACCCGCACCGGAGGAAAAATATACATGATTCACCTAACTTGATAAAAATGCATGTAACATCTAATTTTTATCTGAAAGTATATTATGATGCATCTAAAAGAGTATGGATGCAACTAATTTAAGTTGATGCAACACGTTATATTATTTCTCACCTTTTTCATTTTTTTTATTTTTATATTTGATTCTAAGTATTATTACTCAATTCAAATTATCATATGATTTGATATATATGTTTTAGAGTGTCGACTATTAGTTAGCATAAAGCTGGAGATTCTTAGTTGTCTTTACAATGTAAGAATATGTATTCACTCTCTTTTGCCTTTTATTCAACATATATATTAGCACTTCGTATTATAAACATTTTCTTTTATTTTATTTTACTTTTACTTTTCCTTTTAAAAAGAAGGGCAAATTCACTCTATTAGTCCCCTACTTTCCTTTTTTTCCCGATTTAAGTATTGTACTATAAATTGATATGAATGGGTCACTAAAGTTTGTTTCATTGTTTGTTTTAACTCTCTACAAACTTGTTAGTTTGAGCATCGATAAAAAATAATTGAGGTGACATATTAAGCGGTGAATGTTTGAAAAAAAGAGGTTTACACATCATAAAAGTATGTAAATCATTTATAGCAGTGCATCAGTTTATAGGCATCCACATACCACATCTTTTATCCAACAATCACTCAACAAAGACGACCTTTTTGATGAACAACATTTGTTGAAGAACAAGAAGAGACATGTCGATCTTCTTGATGAGCAACATTTGTTCAATAAAAAATACTTCGTAAAAATTAAATAAATCATAAAAAGTTAAAAACGTCATCAAAAATTTAACTTGGGAACGCTAGAAGTTAACATACGATTTATAAAAATGGAAGAAGATGTCTTGAGGGACGTTTCGTCTTATCAAGTTGATGAAGATTTTAAATTTTTAACTCTTTTTTATAAAAACACTCGTTTAAATAGGAAAAAAAGAGAAACACACGTGAATGTTTACGTGGCAAGTTAAGAAAATAATCATCCATATAGATGCTTACATGGCTACTAAATGGCATGTAAAATATTTGTCATCATATTGCAAAACACCCAAGTGCCTATATTAGACAAGATGTTGAAGTTTAGTGACTCACTAACAACAAAACATAATATAGTACTTAAAATAGAAAAAAGGTAAAAGTAGAGAACTAACGCAGTTAATTTATAATGAGAATTATAAAAAGAAAAGAAACAATAAGATATAAAATAAAAGACAACCAATGTAGATTATATGATATCATCAGCAAGGTTTTATAGGGAATTTTATCCCATCAATTTATGCCTCTATACGACTAAAGAAGTAAAGAAAGATGGTATGAGGCAAATTAAAAAGCTTTATTTTCAATTGAATTATTCAAATGAATCTTTGAACTCTTTAAATACACTTTAGATTTATTCCTTTAAATTTTAATTTAGCCATTTTGAGTACGTTTAGCTTTATTCCCTTAAAATTTTAATTTAGCCATTTTACTCATTGGTGTGTATCTACCGAGAAAATAACTTAAAATAAAAAATAAAATAAGAAATAACTATATAACCACATATTTGAGATGCATCGCTTTGACTAGATGCATCTCAATCAGTTTCGAAAGTGATTTTTAAGCAAAAATGATACAAAGGAGTATTAACAACACATTTGACCCGCGTTGGACGAAAATAAATATAATTCACCTAACTTGATGAAATCCAACTAATTTTCATCTAGAAAGTATATATTATGATACAACTAAAGTATTATGTATGCATCTAATTTAAGTTTACGCATCTCTAATGTGTGATTATATTATTTCTCATCCTTTTAATTTTAATATTTTTTCATTTGATTCTAAGTATTTTTACTCAATTAAAATTATCATATGATTTGATATATATGTTTGTAGAGTTTCCAGTATGTTAAGTTAGCATAAAGCTAGAGATTCTTAGTTGTGTCTACAAAGTACGAATATATATTTGGTCTTTTTTATCCTTACATTTACTTTTTTTACAAAACCAAACCCTTTACCCCTTTTAAGGCTTTCGTTTACTTCATTCATAACAATTATCACTGTTTCACCCCCAAGATCTTGAGCCACCGTAAACCCTAATTCACCCATAGTAAATCCTAATTCACCCACCAATTGAACATGTCGAAGGGAAATGGTAATGTCCTTATCTACTTATATGTTAGTCTGCTAGTAGGTTTGTGATAACGATCATTTTATATATATTTTTATATGCGTTATTTGTGCTTTTATATATCTATTTTGGTTAATTATAAGAACTTTCGATACTTAATCGAGTATATTTTCTATTATAGGTTCATAAGACGTGTCGTGGAAGAAAACGAAAGAATACACAAAGAATTGAAGCTTAAACGAAGAAAGAACTCAAAATAAAGATCTCCTGACACGTGTCCACTGTTTTGGCCATAACTCGGTCATACAAACTCGGATTGACGCGATTCTAGCGGCCACGCGAAGAGAATTCAATTATCTACAACTTTGAAAAAGGCCAAGTTCTAAAATTGCCCCATGTATGCGGCACTTCCAAAATGTGCGGCACGCTTTTTACCAGAAATTGAAAAGTCCTTAGCATTAAATTTTCTCTTCACCGCCTCAAAATGTGCGGCGCACAATTTATATTGTGTGGCAGTTTTCGGACCCCAGAAAGCCTATAAATACCCTCCTTGGCTCTCCTATTTAATATATTCTCACACAAATTAAGCTAGTTCGATTTCACCACCAAAAATATGGATTTTTGGGGATAAAGGCTTGAAAAACCTTTGATCCAAACCACCCTTGATAACACAATCATCACAACAAGTAGAATCAAAGTAAGAAGAAGTTCTTGGGGAATTTGGTTGAACTTTCTTGTTGGCCATCAATGTTCCAAGGTTTTGATCCATCCAAGGAAGTAGTAGTGAAGTGTAATTCGAAGCTATAAGCTATTGTGACAGAATTGTTCATAGTTTCCGGGTTTTCTACTTGAATATAATAAAAGTTCTTGAAGAAATCACTAAACTTTGCTCTTGAAGTTGGTATAATCTATTTTCTCTTCTTGAATATAATGTTTACTAAGTTTATTATGATTGTTATGTGTTTGACTGTTCTTGTTATGGAGTAGTTTTATCATGTTTATTTGGGACTTATGGGGGGTAATATGGATTAAACTTGGATTACCAATAATTTTTGGTAAATGATAAATATGAATTTGATGTTTATACATTTGGATTGTTGATCATCATTTGATCACTCACTTAGTTTGGATATAGATCGAAAGGCTCCGACTTTGTGATTGATTTCTAGTTGTTTGTCTATGACAAATCGGTATTAGCTTTGTGAGAATTAGCTAATAAAATGCTCATCATCCCAAATATATGAATGTTTAATGCTTAACCTCATGCCTAACGAACTTGGTTGAGAAAGTTTATATTTGTTATTTCCAAACGCGAATCGATCTTAAAGCATTTCTTATAATTAAGATTAAAGGCTGAAAGGATTCTTTATTATGATTAGTAGACGATCTTTTGTATAAACTACCCGTTCATTCTTTCGATTAAACTTAAATTCATGAACTTGTTATCATCCCAAGTTATCCTCCATTACTCTTGTCTCCCAAATAAACATTGCTTTTATAATCTTGAAATTCGTATTATCGTTTATCTTTAGATTCATAACAAATCGTAAAGATACCTTTTTGCAAAATCTCTTACTTTTCTTAGAATTACCAATCCCTGTGGATCGACCTGGTCTTACCCTAAAATCTATACTATTAACGGGGGTTTATACTTTACCCGTGTGTTAGTTGGATGATGTGTTGTCGTGTAAGGTCAATTTATTGATTACCAAGTTTTACATTTATATTTAGCCGACAAACCTAAAACAACACTTTAACAGGCAGTGTACCCGATCGGGTAGAGTTTCGTGGTAAGTAGGGTGTCGAACACTAAGAGTGAAAATTAATTCTATATTCTATCAGTATTTTATTTAATCTAATTAGTATATGTTAGTTCTAATTACTGGTTAAACCTATGCTATATACGCTTTCTAATGATATGAGGGTTTTCAGAGAGACTAGCACAGGTTTAGTTGTGACAAGAATCAATTCAATACACAATAAACACGCAAGAAGAAAATCAAAAGATAGAAAAGCGGTATAAGCCAAATGATAGAAAACTATATTAGCCAAATTAAATCCAGTTAAATGTTGGTTTGTTTGTTTTAGTGCAATGATTTACTTATCTCGAAGCGGCATATCATTCTTAAGACTTAGACGAGACATCATCCTAAGACCAAGACACGATTAATCCTGTCACAATTAACGCATCCGCATAAAGCATCCTTTAGTTTAATTATAATCTATCTTAGGGAATCAAAGCAGTGGTGCTCCTGTTAAAACCCTTGCCCATCAGGACTTTACCCACTTATTGCTTGACGGTGTTTTATATACTGGTAGTCCACTATTCGAGTCTTTACCAATTAATTAAGAACATACGGGTCACCTACCGGTCCAACTAAGCTCATAATTTAAAGGTAAAGATAGAACGTCATTTGTGATCATATTGGTCCAGTAATATAAAACACGATATGGAGAGTTATCCCAGTACCTAGATTACTTGTTAGGTATCACAAGACCCAGTTGAATGATAGGTCGCATATTCAAGCACATAGACAAGTATTAGGTGATAAACATAATTAAACAATCAACGATTAATTAAGAAATCGATTTTAAAACAAACCAAACATTAAACTTTCATTAAGATGGCTAATACCCGAGGGTATTAGCCCACAACCATTGTAATTATACAAGCGTAATCAAACAATGAAAATCGAACGATTAAGAGAGTAAAAATTACACGATGTCTTCTATGGAATCGTGATCAATGCTTGACCTTGGTGGCTCTTCTTCTCTTTAGAAATTCGTCTTTTATGAGTATGGTATAAGAAATATGATTTTGCACACTGAAAACTTGTTTTTGAGTCTTCTATTTATAGTGTCTGAAAAAGAATGGATACGCCGTATTGAGTAAGGTCAATACGGCGTATAGGGCTGGATTCCTTGGAGTGCGCGCTACGTTCTCAATCAATCAGTTATATCATTCCCAATTTACATTTATTACTGTATCTTTTAATACTTATCCAGCTGGATACGGCGTATGTAGTCAGAATTTAGTAATCTTCAAATGTCTTCGTTTTAGCTCCAGATTATGCGCCTTTTAGCATGTCTTCACAAAACACTCCTTAATTACTGCAATTATCAACTTTAAAGCAATTAAGTACCAAATCTTGCAATAATTATATAAAAGTGGGTAAAACAGATGGGATAAATGATGTTATAAAGTGACGTCATTTGATGTTATCATTGGAAAATCGGCTAAAACTAGTCTTATAAATTTAAAGCTTTAATAACACATCAAAGTTTTTGGCGCCATTGCCGGGGATTGAAATTATTCTTAGTTAAGTTGTTATTGTTTATGCAATCGAAATTATCAAACTCGCCGTACAGTTTTCTGGAAAACTGAACCAAAAATTCGTTTTTTCTTCAGGAAGTACGCCGCACATTATACTTGTGCGTCGGGTTTTCTGCATTTCTAGAAAGTACGACGCACTTTACCCAAGTACGCCGCACTTTCTGCAAAAATTTCACCAGCAGAATCTGATTTAAAACAAAAACCAAAACCCAAAACTCCTTTCTCAGGTTTTATAATCATCTGATTATTAGCCAAGTAAATTTGTATATATTTTATCATCATTTAAAAAAAACCAATTTTTTTTAATCCATTACTATCTTCTATATATAATAAAAACTAAAATATATCTAAAATATATATATAAATAAACAGTAAAAATATAAAAATTATATATAAAAATAATTTACTTTATTTTGAAAATTATCCTATTAACCTTAATTATATAATATATAAAAATGTCTTTTTGCAAAATGCTTAACGTATGTATAAATCCTCGATCTTTTGGAAAAAAAACCTGTAAGTCAAATATATAAATTAAATAAAAATTTAATAACAAATACTTGTAAAATTAAAACTAACCAAAAAGAATCCATTCAGATCGAATCACTCAAATCTTCAACTCAACATCTATTCGTTAATGAATTTGTCGTCTTAAAATAATCCGAAGAGTATGTCGAAACCAAACAAATAATTCTCGATCCTGATGATCAACCCATGTGGGAAAGTACTAAAATTGTAGCACCGACTCCAAATTCTATCATTGTTCGACCCGATGTTGATGACAACTTTGTTATCAATAGTACCCACTTAAATATGATTCGGAAAAATAAATTCGATGGTTATATACGGGCCGATCCGCATGACCACATACATGAATTTCTCGCAATATGCGATATGTTCAAATATGGTGAAACTCAAAGCGAATCTGTCAAACTTTTGATATTTCCCTTTTCCTTGTGCGATTATGCTAAAACTTGGTTTAACGAACTTAATGAAGAGTCTATAACATCGTGGGAACAAATGAGAAAAGCTTTTATAAACATATTCTTTCCACCTTCGTTATTTAACCGTCTTTTACTTGAAATCAGAAGTTTCTCTCAAAACGAATGTGAAAGTCTAACCGACGCCTGGTTACGACTAAAGAACATGCTTCGAAAATGATATGGGTACCGTCTGACCAAAGGAGCTATTATTCAAATATTCTATCATGGTCTAGATGAACCCACTCAAGGAATCCTGGACATAACTGCTGGAGGGATCTTCCTCTACAAAAGTCCAAATCAAGCCTTTCGATTTCTTGATGACAAAGTCCTTTTCAAACTCGATTGGTCCACTAAATCTAAAAACGAGCATCATCATAAAAAATCTGTTGCTTTCGCCGATGGAAGTAATAGTAATGATGATAATTCTCGATTAATGGAAAAATTGAAGGCTCTGGATTTTCAATTTATTAAATTAAAAGAAGAAATGCTAGATATGCGTAACAAATATTATGACCTTAGAGATAACCACGCTTCTAAAAACCACATGAACGATGACACGCCGATGTGTGAACGTCATGAAGTAAATTACATCCAATCTGAAGGTTATCAAAACCAAAATTCTCATGATTCGTATTCTAACCAATCCCATTATGATCCTAATGATTCTGAAAAATCACTCACAGAATTAAACAATGATGTGAGAAATGATCTCGAAGATTTCAAAAGATGTATGCGTAGCTTGAGAACTGTTCTTTATAAACTTTATGAAAGAGACAAAGGTAAAACTACCGGTGTTTTACCTAACAAAAAGTCTAAAATCGTCGACGAAGAACCTCAGTCTAAAACAGATTTCAAAAAATTAATCACTAAATTTTTGGATGGTCAAAGAGTTACAAATATGTTTATCAAGAACAATATTAACGATATGATTCTAAAGATGAAGCAAAACGAAAAGAATTTCCAAACTAAAATTAAAAACATGGAAATAAAAATAGATGAGTGGGAGAAGTCTGAAAACATCTCTTTAGAACAAACCGATAGGATTGACCCACCTCCTCCTCAAGCTCAAACTGAGCACGTGAATACCATATTCACCGAGAGTAGAAAGTCCGATGATCCTTCAAAAATTCAAAAAGATCAACCACCTCCTATCATCGTTAACAATAAAATAGAAAAAGACCTACCATTTAAGACAACAAAAAGGGACTATCATGTTGTTAAAACAAAAGAATATCCATTCCGTGAGTACATACCAAAAATACCATACCCTGAACGTTTAAAAGTGGATCATTCCAACTTGAACCGTATCTTTAAGGAATCTTAAATCAAGTTAAGTATAATAATAATAGTAGTAGTAGTATTAGTTATTAATAATAAACCTATAAAAAAAACTAGGACTAAAATATATATATAAAACAAAAACGTTGCAGTTTTTAAATATGTCGTGCATTCGGCCGGTGTGTTGCATACCTTGATTTCATCCAAAAAGAATTGTTTTGAACTTTATGGGTGTGTTCGCTGTAAACCCTCACGAGACTATAACTCGTCTACTCAGGACACCGAGGGGTTTAAAGGCTTGTTGCATGCGCTAAATGCAATCGTGTTGCCTATGAAAGTGCGCTTTTTACGGTTTTCGTAGTTTTGTTTATTTTGCAAATTAATAAAACAGGTGGAGATTGGATTGGTAGTGATGACTTAACACGTGGAGACTAATATATTTGGATCGTTATACTATATATGGTTGAATTCACATGCTTACGTTGGTGTTCGGTTTTGCGCTGTTTCTTTCAGAATTCAACCGAGCACTTATGAGCCCTGGAAAGTCTCGTTTCTCTTATATTTATTTTTTACCGCTTGTCCTACTTTTAAGTTTATTTTCTAATTATGCATAATGCTTAACTTATGTGTGGGGGGAAAATAAATTGAAAAATCAGACTCCTTATTAAAAGTATAAACTTTTGTTCGCCCTTGGTAATCTAAAAATTTATTTTTTATTTTTTGTCACTTAGGTTAATATATTAGAATAAAACTAAGTAAATAAAATAAACTTTTGAAACCAGAGATGTGTCCCGATTGATAAAGCAGATCCGACTCGGGATCGATGACATTACTTGCGCATTTATATTTGTTACCCAAAAAATATGAGGTTCGCCTTTTATATCTTATGAAAATATTTTTTACCTTTAGCTTTCTCGAGTTAAGGTTTGACTGCAATTGCAAGTGTCTCATCCATCGTTACGACTGTGTATTTGTAGTTTGTCGCCTTTTCTAGAGTATTGGTATCGGTTTAAAATTGTATGAGTGTGCCGGTGAATTATTGATTCTAGAACTTGTGGTTGACAATCATTACAAGATCGCAGTGAAATCACGTTCGCGTGATAAATGTATTTTTAAGTGATAAAGAGGCAATCTTAGGATTAAACCAAATTAGCCCATCCATTTAACACAGTCTTTTAGCTAATTACACTAATTAGCTATCCACCCAAATAAAACCCTTATGTTAGCACTCATCTTTAGTGCTAGATACCCCTACTTTAACCCGCTGAGCCATTCTATTCATTTTTCTCATCCACTAAAATAAAAATTATAACATTTCGCATAGCCTTACCCTTTGTCGAAATTCCCCATGGTTGGTTGCTAGTTGCGCGGTACGATTGGTTGATTTTTGCTCACAGTTTGTTCGCGCTTTGTTATGAGTGTTGTGCCATTTCAATGAAGACGGAGGTTGCAAACTTCGTGTTTCTTATTTTTTGTGGTATATTATTATCTCAAGTGTGAGGGAATTGTTAGTTATGTGAAGAAAAAAAATAAAAAAAGAGAAAGAAAAAAAGGGAATTGTTAGTTATGTGCCATTTCAACATGGGTTTTTTGGACTTGTCGACATGTATATTATAAAACCATTTCCAGTATATATTTCCCATGCCTTCTTCATACCCTTATAAACCCGAATCTTGTACATTACAACCCGAATAAAAGACCTCTTTTGATATTTATACCTGGTGCTTACGCCTTGTCGGTGTAGTTTTGTTTCTTGTACAAGCCTATGGTATGAAATGAATCATGTCTGAGCAATTGAGTGTGATTTCTCTTTTACCCTCTATTACATCATATACGAGTGTTTGAGTGAATTATACTTTTCTTTATTCGTGAGGTGCTTAGTCATGTTATTGGAGCTTGAGAATCATTGTGTATTGTCAAACATCTCTGTTTTCACATATTAAAAAGGAAAAAATATTTTTCATAATTCTATTGTGTTTTGTAAAGCTTATTTCTATCTTTATTTTTCCTTAAGTGTGTGTGTGTGTTGTGGGGTGGGGGGGGGCGATATCCTAAGGTAGGGGTGTTTGCATCTTTTGCGCTTATTATTAAAAAACCAAAAATATTTTTGATATTTTCACACTCAATCAATTTATAAAAAAAATTTAATAATATATTTTAAAAAATTTATAATATAATATATAGGATCATAAAGATTAAATAAAAAGATAATATTCGTGAGAAGGATAAAAAAAAAAAAAAAAAAAGATTTATTTTTTTAAAACATTTCTCAAAAATTTCTGAAAAATTCCCACAAGATCGGGTATGTTGGGTGCATTGAAAAAGGTGTAAATGTTGTTTTTCCTAAAAGTGGAATTGTTTTGCCCGAAATATAAATTGTTACGAAAAAAAACGTTTGTGCATTTATATCGGTTTTTTGGGCATCAAAAATTAGTTTTTGTACCCAACATTCTTTTGACTTTAAGCATCAAAAATTTTATTGCGCATCAAACTATAACAAGTCGAAAATTTTTGTGCCATCAAAAATTTTTTTTGCGTATCAAAATTTCTTTTTTTGCACATTAAAAAAACGTATAAAACTCAAAATTAGAAAAACTTCTTTTACAAAAATTTTATGCACCAACATACCGGATCTAATGGAATTTTTTTGGAATTTTCGAGAATTTTTTTAAAAAAGTTTTCTTTTATACTTCTCACGAATATTTGTCTTTTTTATTTTAACCTTCCTTCTTATATATTATATTATTTATATTATTTATATATATATATTTCTATATTATATATTATATATATATATATATATATATTTCCCTGTCTTGTCATATAGGAATTTTCTTTCTTTCTGAATTTCTTTTCTTGAATTTGCTTGAGGGCAAGCAAAGTTTAAGTATGGGGGGATTTGATAACGCTCATTTTATACATATTTTTATATGTGTTATCGGTACTTTTATATATCTATTTTTGTTAATTATAAGAACTTTCGATACCTAATCGAGTATATTTGCTATTAAAGGTTCATAAGACGTGTCGTGGAAGAAAACGAAAGAATACATGAAGAATTGAAGCTTAAACGAAAAAAGAACTCAAGATAAAGATATCCTTACACCTGTCCACTGTTTTGGCCATAACTCGGTCATACAACTCGGATTGACGCGATTCTGACAGCCACGCGAAGAGAATTCAATTATCTACAACTTTGAAAAAGGCCAAGTGCTAAAATTACCCCAAGTACGTCGCACTTTTCAACAGAAATTAAAAAGTCCTTAGCATTTAATTTTCTCTTCACCACCTCAAAATGTGCGCCGCACAATTTATATTGTGCGGTTGTTTTCGGACCACATAAAGCCTATAAATACCCTCCTTAGCTCTCCGATTTCATATATTCTCACACAAATCAATCTAGTTCGATTTCACCACCAAAAATAAGGATTTTTAGGGATAAAGGCTTAATAAACCTTTGATCCAAACCACCCTTGATAACACAATCATCACAACAAGTAGAATCAAAGTAAGAAGAAGTTCTTGGGGAATTTGGTTGAACTTTCTTGTTGTTCATCAATATTCTAAGGTTTTGATCCATCCAAGGAAGTAGTAGTGAAGTGTAATTCGAAGCTATAAGCTATTGTGACAGAATTGTTCATAGTATCCGGATTTTATACTTGAATATAATAAAAGTTCTTGAAGAAATCACTAATCTTTTCTCTTGAAGTTGGTATAATCTTGTTTCTCTTCTTGAATATGATGTTTACTGAGTTTATTATGATTGTTATGTGTTTGATTGTTCTTGCCATAGAGTAGTTTTATCATGTTTATTTGGGACTTATGGGGGTAATATGGATTAAACTTGGATGACTAATGATTTTTGGTAAATGATAAATATGAATTTGATGTTTATACATTTGTATTGTTGATCATCATTTGATCACTCACTTAGTTCGGATATAGGTCGAAAGGCTCCGACTTTGTGATTGATTTCTAGTTGTTTGTCTATGACAACTCGGTATTAGCTTTGTGAGAATTAGCTAATAAAATGCCTATCATCCCAAATATATGAATGTTTAATGCTTAACCTCATGTCTAACGAACTTGGTTGAGAAAGTTTATATTTGTTATTTCCAAATGCGAATCGATCTTAAAGCATTTCTCATAATTAACATTAAAGGCCGAAAGGATTCTTTATTATGATCAGTAGACGATCTTTTGAATAAACTACCCGTTCATTCTTTCGATTATACTTAAATTCATGAACTTGTTATCATCCCAGGTTATCCTCCATTACTCTTTTATCCCAAATAAACATTGATTTTATAATCTTGAAATTCGTATTATCGTTTATCTTTAGATTCGTGACAAATTGTAAGGATACCTTTTTGCAAAATTTCTTACTTTTCTTAGAATTACCAACCCCTGTGGATCGACCTGGTCTTACCCTAAAATCTATACTATTAACGGGGGTTTATAATTTACCCGTGTGTTAGTTGGAAAATCAGATAAAACTAGTCTTATAAATTTAAAGCTTTAATAACACATCAGTTTGCTTATCTGCTTTGTTTTGGAAAAGGAGTTTGCTCATCTACTTATATGTTAGATTATATTCTTATATGTTTGATTAGATTCTTATGCTTTAGCAACTCTATCTTCTTATGTGTTAGCTTATTTGCTTATATTTTAGCTTATCTGCTTATATTTTAGCTTATATGCTTATTTGTTAGATTATGTGCTTAACAGAGGTCTTAAATGAGTGTTTGTATTAGGGAAATGTTGCCTAAATATTTAGGCTAAATGGGATTGAATGGGATCATATTTGAATTTTTTTTTGGATATGATCTAATTTAGGAGTTTCCTTGTTTAGGAGTTTGTTGTTGCCTTGCAGAAATCATTGCTATCAATTTAGATATTTGCTTAGATAACAACAACTCAGACTCTGACAACAACACCTCAGACTCATCTATCACTTCTCAAATTAGCACTTCTGAGGAGATTGTTTATGACTCTCCAGAATACAAAGGACCACCTAAGAGTTTGCTAAAATGGTATGGCTATTTATTAGATGAGTACAAGGACTATGGCAGGTTCTGAGGTTATGCAAAACCTTCTTTCTCAGACATTTCAAAGGCTAAAGCATGTATGTTGGCTAAAGCACAAGCATCTGATGCATCTTCTAAGTCTAAAGTACAAGCATGTGGGTCAAAGGCTAAGCTACAAACATCTAGGTCAAAGGATAAGCTACAAACATCACCTAAAACCCTTATTGTCAAAATCCCTGTACCAATAACAAATTGTGTACTTGGGCTTGCAAATGCTAAAACCTGGGTTGCTATTATTAGCAAGACCTTTGGAGTGAAGATACCCCAACTATGGCTTATGCAAAAGAGAAGAAAGGGAAGAGGAAGATTAGCAGGGGAAGCTAATTTTACCTTTTTATGTATTTTAGTATTTTGGTCCTTATGTAAAGGTAGTAGATGTTATTCCATTATGTACTTGTAAAACAATATGTCTTTCTGATGCTAGCATGGTTTATGTTTTGGTTAATGAAGTAAGGATATTATGTGCTTATTCTGCTTATTTAATTAACAAATGTGTGTCCAAGCAGCATTGATTATCAGCTTAAACACATAGCATGTCATGATTTTGCTAAGGAAACTATTCTTATTTTTCTTTTGCAGAAATAATTGTACTTAGTTCAGACAGCTTAGATGATAGGAAAGGGCCATCAAAAGCAAGTGTTCCTATATTTGAGGGGTCATCAGTACAAGGATTTCTAGACCATTATGGATATAATGATATTGAGGAATATATATCATGGAACTACTTTCCAAGCACAGATAAGGAAAACACAGACAAGGATATCACAGACAAGGATAGCACTGATGAGGATTGCATTCATAAATCTAACTCTGCAATGTCTAAAGGTAAATATGTACCAGTTTCACAGAAACACAAAACAAAAGTCAAAAGCACTATTCTAGGTTAAAGTACTTGTTAAAACCTTATGGTACATTTAACTATATAGACTCGAAGATTGGAAAGAATACAAAAAAGCCCATCTCCTGGACAACTAATTGAGACCATTATGGATAAACTCCAAGTTATAAGGAAATCCATTTGTAATGATCTGATAAGAACAAACTGCCATCATTTGAGAAGATAGCATAATAAAAAACCTTGATAAAACTCATAACCAAACACCCCTTAAGACTGCAGGGGATCAACTTTATCCAAATTAAACTGCAGCAAACTACCATCTAATACCTTAATCTTACATCCCAAGCTATTTCAGTGTTGATCAAAAAGCATTTAATCATTTGAATTCAAACCTTAACCATTACATTAACAGAGATCATACATTAGTGAGAAAGATCATACATTACTGAAAAAGGCATACATTACTAAAAAAGATCATAGTTAACAATTACAAACATCAAACATTAACAAAGACCCTAACATTACACCTAAACCATTACATTACAAAGATAAGACCTAAACCATTAAATTATTTACCTACTAGTATACTAAATCGAACACAAACCACTAAGAAAGTTCCCAACATGATGAAAAACAACCTATCATACAATTTAAGCTTTGACTTTGTAGCTCTCAACTCTTCTTCACACATTGACTTTTCCATAGCAAGAACATTAATAACTTGTTCATAATACATATGCTTCTTCGATTGTTTTTGCTTTTGAAACATTCCATATAACAACTCTTTGTAGTATTCACTTGGAAGATCACCATCCAAAAAATCATAAACATTGCATTTTGAGCATGTTACAAATCATTTACCCGGATTTTTCCTTGTTTTTGTAGTTTGTACTGCTGATGACTACATTTGCAAAAGTATTCAACTCTACCACTGATTACACGGGATTTGGATGAAGTCCAAGATGGCATAATTATGGTTCTTTTGATTTTTGACCATTATACAAATTTGGGGGAAAAACATTTAATGTGTTGTGAATCAGTGTTAGTTAAATATAGGGGTAAAAGGTTTGGTTTTGTAAAAAAAATAAGTGTAAGGGTTAAAGGGTAACATAGGTAACGGTCTGTTTGGTATTAATATATGTCACGTCAAATTTTTTGCTAATCATGCCTACAATAGGAAGATTAACAATCTCTTGGTACACAAAAGAAAAATTAAAAGATGAATGCCTACAAAAGAAAAACGGAGCAACTTCGATGCATTTTTAGACTATTTGTCCTTTTAATTTTGAAGTAATTAAATGACTTATAAAACATTAACATTTCCAATCCAAGAAAAACTACCAAATGTGAAGATGATATACTGGTTTTCTCAAAGAATGAAGAAGAACATGCGAAACATCTAACCAAGATGCTGTAGACATGTAAATATAATGGGTTAGTCCTTTCTCCGACAAAAATGAAAATAGCAGTCCCTAGGATAGATTTTCTTGGCGTTGTTATTGGAGAAGGAAAGGAATCATCTGCCGCAACTCAGTATCAAAATATAGTGAATTGATGAAGAAAAGCATGAAGACAAGAAAGTTAAGATCATTCCTAGTATTCTTATTATGCAAGACAGCATATCCCAAAGTTAGAATTCCATCTAAGACCCGTTAATAACGAAGAAGCCCAATGCTCATGGAATAAGAGAATTGAAGCCATCCGATTACCAATAATCGGAGAAATTAAAAAGAAAGTCCAATAGCTACCCAATCTTTTTAATACCACCAGAAGACGCCCATATAGTCCTAGAAGTCGATGGATGTATGGAAGGATGGGGAGGAATAGTAAAATGGAAGCAAAAGAAGAATGATCCAAGAAGCACCGAGAAAATTTGTGCTTATGCTAGCGGAAAATTCACAAATGTTCAATCAACCATAGACGCTGAAATAAACGCCTGCATCAACACTCTGGAAAAACTCAAAATCTACTACTTAGACAAGCAAGAAATCACGCTAAGAACTGATTGCCAAGCAATAATCAGTTTTTATAAAAAGACAAGTAGTAGTAAAGCTTCAAGAGTAAGATGGATGAAATTTGCTGATGCCGTAACAGGAACAGGAGTAAAAATAGAAATAGAACACATAGAAGGAAAGCATAATGTTCTAGCTGATTCTCTTTCAAGATTAGTTAACTCTTGTATTGCAGCATGTACAACAAAGGAAAAGGAGTCGCAGATGAAGAAGATAACAAGAGCAGCAGCGGTGGCCGTAGACAATGTCTTAGCAATGAAAGGTGTCACGGAGAACGAAGGCAACTTGCATGGTACCTCACAGACGAAGGAGCAAGAGATATACAAGCAAATATCCCAGATCTCCAACCACTGCCACCAAACGTTACTAGAACTATCCAAACCCAAGAACCAGCAGGGGAATATAAAAGAATCCAAAGAGAAGCTCACACCTACCCAATCAATGTTGATACAGCCCATGCACTTGAAAGAATCGCAACAACCATGGAAACAACAGCCATTAAAAACGCAGTATCAGCACTCACAGAAGTCCATGAAATCATGCGATACAAGGCACAAATTTGTTGTGGAAAAAGATCAAGAGATAACTACTTCCAAGACGTTTGGCCTGAAATATCCGCCCAAACCCTTAAAGCTAGAAGATTGCTACAAGAAACCCAAGAGCTCCTCAATTTGCAGCGATACCCAGTCTGAAGAATCAGAAGATGATAACATCATTGTGGATCCTGGATGGGATGACTTTTGCCTGACATTAGCAAACCTGCCTAGAATGGAAGCCCACATACTTGGAAAGAAAACTAGGTATTGTCGCATCTAGAAGCTCTATCGTAAGCAATGACGTTTATGTAAATTATTTGTGTACCAAAAGGTGTTGGTCCCAGCCTTTTTATCGTGTCAGACTAAAGACGCATTATCTAAATAATAATGGACCCTGCCACTATCTCCAATTATAGGAGTTTGGTCTAATAGTGTGTAATATCTGGCTACAAAAGCCTTAGTTGTATCATATAATGGGGCATCGAATCTCATACAATTCTCTCAAATATCAAATATAAGTTGTTTTTATGGTATTCCGCTATTTTAAATTAAGTTTAAGATCTTATGAAGCTATAAAGAACTATTCCCGGTTAGTAATTTGAAAATTGGAGAGAGTTATATGAGATTCGATGCCCCATTATATGATACAACTAAGGCTTTTATAGCCAGATATTACACAATATTAGACCTAACTCCTATAATTGGAGATAGTGGCAGGGTCCACTTATTATTGAGATAACGCGTCTTTAATCAGACACGATAAAAAGGCTGGGACCAACACCTTTTGGTACACAATAATTTACATATACGTCATTGCTTATGATAGAGCTTCTAGATGCGACAGTACCTAGTTTTCTTTCCAAGTCTGTGGGCTTCCATTCTAGGCAGTTTTACTGATGTCAGGAAAAAGTCATCCCATCCTGGATCCACAATGATGTTATCATCTTCTGATTCTTCAGACTGGGTATCGCTGCAAATTGAGGAGCTCTTGGGTTTCTTGTAGCAATCTTCTAGCTTTAAGGGTTTGGGCGGATATTTCAGCTAAACGGCTGGAAGTAAGTTTATCTATGATCTTTTCCACAACAAATTTGTGCCTTGTATCGCATGATTTCATGGACTTCTGTGAGTGCTGATACTGCGTTTTTAATAGCTGTTGTTTCCATGGTTGCTGCGATTCTTTCAAGTGCATGGGTTGTATCAACATTGATTGGGTAGGTGTGAGCTTCTCTTTGGATTCTTTTATATTCCCCTGCTGGTTCTTGGGTTTGGATAGTTCTAGTAATGTTTGGTGGCAGTGGTTGGAGATCTGGGATATTTGCTTGTATATCTCTTGCTCCTTCATCTGTAAGGTACCATGCAAGTTGCCTTCGTCCTCCGTGACACCTTTCATTGCTAAGACATTTTCTACGGCCACCGCTGCTGCTCTTGTTATCTTCTTCATCTGCGACTCCTTTTCCTTTGCTGTACATGTTGCAATACAAGAGTTAACTAATCTTGAAAGAGAATCAGCTAGAACATTATGCTTTCCTTCTATATGTTCTATTTCTATTTTTACTCCTGTTCTTGTTACGGCATCAGCAAATTTCATCCATCTTACTCTTGAAGCTTTACTACTACTTGTCTTTTTATAAAAACTTATTATTGCTTGGCAATCAGTGTCGTTAGCGTGCTTTTCTTGCTGTTTTTAAGTAGTAATTTTAATTTTCCAGGGGTGTTAGATGCAGGCGATTATTTCAACGTCTATGGTTGAATGAACATTTGTAATTTTCCGCTACCCCCCCCCCCCCCCCCCCCCCCCCCAACCCCCGCATAAGCACAAACTTTCTCGGTGCTTCTTGGATCATTCTTCTTTTGCTTCCATTTTACTATTCCTCCCCATCCTTCCATACATCCATCGACTTCTAGGACTATATGGGCGTCTTCTGGTGGTATTGAAAGATCTGGAAGCTGTTGGACTTTCTTTTTTATTTCTCCGATTATTTGGTAATCGGATGGCTTCAATCTCTTATCACCATGAGCATTTGTCTTCTCGTATAAGGGTCTTAGAAGAATTCCTAACTTTGGGATATGCTGTCTAGCATAATTAAGAATTCCCAGGAATGATCTCAACCCTTTCTTTGTCTTCATGCTTTCTTCATCAAATTCCACTATCTTTTTGATGATATGTGGCTGTAGATGAATTCTTCCTTCTCCAATAACAACGCCAAGAAAATCTATCCTAGGGACTGCTATTTTCATTTTTGTTGGAGAAAGGACTAACCCATTGTTTTTGCATGTCTGCAGCATCTTGGTTAGATGTTTTGCATGTTCTTCTTCATTTTTTTGAGAAAACCAGTATATCGTCGATGTATACTGCTATGAATGCCTCCATTCCTTTAAAACATTTGTCCATCTTTCTTTGGAAGACTGCTGGTGCATTCTTTAGACCAAAAGGCATTACCAACCATTCATATAATCCTCCTGGTGCTAAAAAAGCTGTCCAAGGAATGGACTCTTCTTCCATTGCCACTTGATGGAATCCTGACTTAAGATCAAATTTAGAGAATACTTTTGCGTTTCTTACCTTTTGTATAATTGTGTTAATACCAGGTAAGGAGTATTGATCCTTATAAGTATTATCATTTAATGATCTGTAGTTGAATACCATTCTTTCCTTTCCTTTTACTTCTGCTCATGTGGCTGGATCTATGGATGTTCCTGAGTTTACCATCATGGCCACCGTTCTGTGTCTGCTCTTACTGGGCCTTATAACTCCTAACTTTAGTAGGCTATCAATATGTTTTTTAAATAATGCCTCCATAGCTGGTGTTATATCTTTGAGGGGTCTATCTTCAATGGTTACATTTGGGTTGATGATATCCAGCTTGCATAGCTCCCTATTCTTTTTCCAGTGTTTTAAGAGTTCTTCTCCGATGTACCCTTGCTCTCTTAATTCTTCTAACACTAGTTCAAATTTTTCTTTGAACTTCGGATTTGTTTCTTGATGAAAACACTTTCTTCCACAGTTGCTTGATATTCTAGCTCATCCATTTCTAATTCATCAATTGCTTCCTGGCATATCTCAGCCTGGTTTGATGTTTTGAAATTTGTTATTTTTTTATAGATAGTGATTTCATCACCTTCTATCCTTATTCCTCCTTGCATCGCTCTTATGAAATTTGTTCCAATGAGCATCTGTATGCCATCATTGATCTTCATATCGAAAGCATAAATTAAGGGGATTCTGAACTTGTTTCCTTCTATGGCGAATGTTCCTCCCTTAATTTTGTGGTTTGCTAGTTGTTGAGAATTTA
>BQNB010057315.1:0-38268 GCA_026074375.1 Tanacetum coccineum | reverse complement strand
TTAGTTGGCTTCAACGCCCTTTTTTGATTCCTTTGTAATTTACTAGCTCCTTGCTAGTGGTTCTAATAAAGTCGCCGTTAAAAAAAAACATTGTGTTCTTAATGAAATACTGCCTTAACACTGTTCCTACTCAAAATTTCAAAAAGTTGAGTAACAATTTTTTTTAGTGTAATTTAAAAACGAAAAAAACTTATTTTATATTTTATCACAACATTAATAATTTTTAAAAGGTCATTCACAATACGATACATCATATTACAACTCTTTTTATTATTTTTAATTTATACTAGTTGATTAAATTTAATAATTATAATATTGCAATAATAACTTTTTGTCATTTTAAAATCTTGTGTTGCTATGTACATGTACTCGTATAGTCTGTCAAGAGGTGATCGTCTAATCCCTCTGAGAATAAAATGAGCGGAGTATTCATATGACACAGGGACACATGGTGACTACCTTCGATATCGACACACTTTACGATACGATACAGTTGATGTATCCAAGATCTTGGGGATATCGGATCACTTTTGAGAGTTGTACCAAATTACCAATAAAGCAGGAAACCCAGCATGTACACGTTGCAATATTCTTAGCATACTCGTACGTGACCACGTGTCTTATCATATCCTCTAGGTTATGAATTACGTAGATATATTTAGGCTAAACGTTTTGGAACCGAATGATTCGATCGGTCGTTCTATGTGTCTCATGGGAGACGCGTCCTATGCCATGACGAAGACCTAAACCTTCGGTCGGTCTCTTCTAGTTTTTCATTTACTCGATTGCCTGACAAATCGAGTAAATGGAAGTGTTTGTGTGTGTGTTTTTATTTTTTGTGGGGTTGTTTTTGGTTGTGCGTGCGGTCTTCTTGGCTACGAGTATTTGGTCTTGGTGCAGTCTAGAAGAGAGAAAACTGAGTTGGCGCTGAGGTGACGATCACCTTTGCGGTCACCATAACACTTAATGTCTATATAGTCGTAACGAAGACATGGATATTTAGGTGATATCACTACGAAGCGAGTTCTTTCAAATACTACTATTAAAAGCTTATCCTAAAAAGGAAATTAGAATGGACTTTTATAACGTGTAACTAAAAAAGTTAAAGACAGAGATATCAAAATCAAACTTTTGAAGAAAAAACAAGAAGTAAAAATCGCACACGGTATTGTTTAGCCATCGTGCTCAAGCCGTCATGTAAAGTGTTTTTTTCTAGTAGCTCCAAAATCCATCACAGCAACAAAACACTCCTCCCATCATAACACAACATTTCTTGTGCCGCCGTGAAAAGAAATTAAACGCGAAAACACGATAACACGTAAACGTGAGCCACTGTGTGGTCTTTAGCGCCGTCGTGTCGCGTTTTCCAGGATCATTTGGGCTGGCCGTGATAGCTCAGGATGCGAAAACGTGAAGCCTCATGTGGTGTGGCGCTGCCAAATACCGTTTTTGAAAACCATTTGTGTGACGGCTTAGAATACCTTGAGCACTTAGTACGATACTCTGGTTGAATATTTTGAGAAATATGACACTCATTTTCGACGATCTAACTTTATCACATATTATTAAAAGTAAAAACAAATTTCTGTAAACTGATAAAATTATTTTTATTTTAAATGTGAATTACAATTGTGGCATTTACTGCAAAAAAAACTATATTTTTTACAAATTATACGACCATCGTTTTTTAATCTCTTGTGTATGTAAAATTGTAAGGTTTTTCATCAAACAAATTATACAAACAAACGTATGTTTTTATCCTCTTTAATTTAATATTCATTTTGTTATTTTTTGGTAGATGTTTTTTTTATAATTTTTTCGTAAAATATTGTAATGAAATATTTTGTGTTTGACGTATTACTAAATAATTGCGAAGTATTACGAAATATTACAAATTAATTATCGTATTATCTCTCCTGACAAAATATTTCTCTCTCCTGACGGTATTACGTATACACATATTTTGCTCTATATTATTCGAATTTATCAAGAGATTATTACGAATTTATTGCGAAATTCAATTAAATATATTTTTAAAAATTACTATCTTTTTGAAAATATCTACATGCTATATAAAATATGTATCAAAAGTAATAACTAAAATTTTTGAACAATTTATATCAAAAAATTAAAATTCGATCTTTTTCATTTGAGATCAAACTTTATCCATGGATTTTACAATTTTTATTCTTAAATTCTAAGGTTATTTCGTAATAAATTTCAGTTGCGATCCAAACGAAACCAAAAACATCAAACTGAAAAATAAATTGGCAAAATAGTGTAAGAGTCGTGTTGTATGCGAAGAAATAGGGGTGTTCATCGGTTTGGTTTTCGGGTTTGTGGGTTAATTGGTTCGGGTTCATCGGTTTGAAAATTTTCAAAGTCAAAATCAAAACTAAACCGAACCAATTATAGAACGGATAAAACTAAACCATACACCAAATTAGAATTCGGTTTAGTTTCGGTTAAAACCAAGAAAACCAAATTCATGCTCTAAAATATAGTAAATTGCAAAAATGGTCCTTGTGGTTTGGTCAAATTGCAGATTTGGTCCGTCGAATTTTGAAATTACAAAAACAGTTCGTATTTTGAAAGTTTGGTTCCACTTTTGGTCATTCGTCGGACTAATATGACCAAAATACCCATATGTTCTTTTACAAAAACCGTCCGTTGAGAGGGGTATTTTAGTAATTTTAGTTGGACGAGGGACCAAAAGTGAAACCAAACCTTCAAAATACGGACTGTTTTTGCAATTTTAAAATTCGACGGACCAAATCTACAATTTGGCCAAACCACAAGGACCATTTTTGCAATTTACTCTCTAAACTAAAATATAATATAGAAGTCACAAATAAAAACCTAAATATTCAAATAAAATTAACAAATTAAAAGGTCTCACAAAATGCCCAAGTAAATTAACAAAAACAAAGCTTAAGAAACTAGAAGGTTTCAGAACTTAAAGGAAATAAATGAAAGCAAAATAAGATAAAATTTTCTTCGACAAAAGTTTTCAGAATTCTTATTAGCTTGAATATTTCATCTTCAAGCATCCGATCTCAGTTGCAACTTCACTCTTATGCATTATATGTAGATTTATAGGAATCAAGTAGGTAAACTCTTGCTTAGTTCCTTCTGTGTATGCATTAATGTTTGATTTGACTATTTGAAAAGTGATTAATTTAAAGGATATTTTAAAAAACTAGAATTGCTAGTTAAGATAATAAGATGAGAAATATGTATATATATAATTAACTTTTTATATGTATTTAGAGATATTCGGTTTTTTAGTGTGGTTTGGTTTTATTTTTGTCAAATCATAACCAATTAAACACCAATTAAATACTTCGGTTCAGTTACAAACCAAATCATATACCAATTTAAATATTTGATCTGATTTTATTCGGTTTCAGTCTGGTTTATTTTTTGATTTATTCGGTGTCAGCCGAACACTAAACACCCCTACGAAGAAAGAACAGTATTTAAATATTAAAAAAATCTTAGTTTTAACAACATACTGTACAAAGTTATGTCAAGTTAAAAATAAATGTAAATTTTGCAAATTTTCCCATTCTTTTTGTTAGATATTTGTATGTATGTTGAATATATATCCTTCATCAATGCTTAATTTTTTTTCTCTACAAAAAACTTGCTGGCTATTTGTACACGTCGCACCAACAAAGGTCAAGTAGCTTTGGTACATTTTCTTTGACATAAAAAGAGAGCAATAAGATTCGATTGATTATGTTCGTTAAACGTTATCAATCATCGTACTTCTGCCGAACAAATGCCTTGGAAAGTAGAACCAACTTGGTCCCGTTAGGATTTATTTAATGACGATTAAACATATAATACCCCTAAAATATTCATAACAATTGATAAAATCAATTAGCACTTCTTATTTTATGGTATGGGATGGTATAACGTGCTCGAATATCCTACGATCCTACATGCACCCAACTGGATGCTCAGTAACTTGCTTGTGATCACATATACATTTTCGAAAACAAATAATTAACAATTTTTAGTTACAAGTGTAAGAAATAAAATTAAGAAGGCGTTTTGGTTAATTTACATAAAGCTTCTAATTATCTTATTGGTTAGGGTCATTAATTAGTAGTCTCGCCCCAAGATGCGGGCTCTCTTGTTTAGACTTCCTGATTCAAAACATCGACATGTCCTCTGCCCTGCGGAAAGGAGCGACTTAAGAATTTAGCAGAAGGCCATCGTGAGTCGACGAGACGAGGCCTTTATCATTACGATTAGTTCGTGGAAGGGAAATGATGTTAAAAGATATGTAAATAGCCTAAATAAACAAAATCCTTTTCTAATAAATTTGTTTTAACAAGATGTTAGTATATTGTTAATACAAATAATGTTTAAAAACGTTATTTATATTTTTCGACCTCTCGATGTTTTGATAATAACAAAATGTAAAAACGTTTACGATAAAATTAAACGTTTATAAATTACTAATCGTAAAATTCTATTTCTAAGATTAATCAGTTAAGGTATGGATAAACAAATCATTAAACATGATTAGTGATCAAAAAAATATTTTTCTTAAACCTCACATTTCTACAAAAGTGTATTTACAAAAAAATATACACAAAATTATTCATAAAAGAAATGTTTTATTAAAACAATAAATTTGAAATCAGATTTTCCCCCAAAATGGAAGGTTCTAAAACAGATAACACCTTCCCCGCTAAAAGACAAAAAGATAAGCGTACTCTACGGGCAGCCCCCTTATAGGCCTGGCAGCTCCTTAACATATTAGGGACCACCTGTGACCGTGCCATTCAGAGTAACGACACTTTTTTGATTCCTATGAAATAACTACTTTGGCTACCCCATCAGAAAAACACAAACATCCTATCCATCTTGCACGAATTTTCTCAGATCTACTTTTCTCTCTTCTTTCTTTCTTTCTCAAACACATATCTTGATCACTAACATATCTTGATCTTGTTTCAAGTGATTAATTCACTCTTCCTCCCATTCTTCAAATCAAGTGCATAGAGAAGCTACAATCGTATTCATCTAGAAACGAATTGTTATCAAGTGATCTCTTTCCTCCTCCTCAAGATCACAAATCTTCATTATATTTTCTTTTGTGGTGTGTGTAAATTGGATTGTGTGTAGATCCAATAGTGTAAAATTGTAAATTTGGTGTGAATTGTGATTGTGATGTCAATCCAAGATGTATATATCATGTGAGTGTATAAATGACTTAGTGAAGACTTAGATGGTTCTAGCCTAAGATTAGGACTCGACATCTAGCTTAGTGTCGGAAAATTAAAGTAAGCGGTGTGTAAACGGTTTTCTCCGCCTAAAGGGAGCTTGTTGACATAATGAAATCTCGAGTGGAGTACTCGGGGAGTAGAGTAGGGCGAAAAGGTGCTTCGTAGCTGAACCACTATAAATCTTGGTGTCTTGGTTTGATCGTCTCTTTCCTTATCTCTTTATATTGTTATTGTTTATTTAGTTCATTACATTAGATAGTTTAGTTGTGATTCACATTGTTGATTGATTGACATACAACTCGAATCAAACCATTTTATAAGCAAAGTTTTAAAACGGATAATTAACCGGTAAACTATTCAAACCCCCCCCCCCCCCTTCTAGTTTCCTACATATATGTTTAAAACAAAATAAGTATATAACTTGTCTGGCACTAGCTTTTTGAAAGCTTTTTATAAGCTAGTATGTTGAAATATATCAAGCTTTCCTTTATGAAAGTACAGGGGCTGGTTATGTCATTTATATATTCTTTCTAACTTTAATCCATGGTTTAGTTTGTGTATGTCTTTGTCTGATAAGTGCAGCGGCTTAAGCTGTCATCTGCAATTCCCTTCTTGGCTAAAAATAATGAAGACCGGATCTAGGGTTCATTACTTTTTCTTATTGATCTCTAAAAGCTCCTCTTTGATCTCTATTGATTCCTGTATTGTTCTTGTATTGATAGATCAAATATCTTGATCTATTCATTCTTCTCATTGTATTCAGTTTGTATTAATAGTTCAATAATTGTGACTATCTTCTTTTCTTTCATTGTATTGTAACTGATTGATCTTATAGTAAACCAAGAGGTGGTTGGTTAGGTTTGCTAATACTTTGTATAATTTCTACATGGTATCACAGCTCAGGCTTGCGATATTGTAATTTTGAAAACTAGGGTTTGTTTGATTTTGGGGGTTTTCTGTTTCGTGGGTTTCTGATTGTTGATTGGAGGTTGTTCTTGGTATTGTTGATCTATTGGGTGTTGATTTTGTGGAATATGTGGGTTAATTGAAGGAAATTGATTTTAGGGTTTCTTGAAACCCTAATTTTAATTTTAGGGCTTTCTTGTTATGGGTTCATCTACATACTTGATGTTAGCCTTAAAATATTAAGGCGAACAAGAAGTCACGGGCATTCTAGTTTTGGTTTTGTCATCATGTCTTGTGTAACTTTGTATTTTAGTAATAGGCTAAGTAAGGGACTCGGGCTCGAGATGTAAGCTAATATTGTATAGGTTGTGGGTCTTAAGCTCAACCAAAGCCTAGCACGACCCATGTAGAAGCCCATACGCCTATGTTAAGGCATGGCACTATATAAGCCCCTCTCCTTATGTGGAGAGGGCGTTGATGGATCATTTCTCCTCTTTCCTTCTAATCTAATCAACCAACCTTTCTCTCTACCTTCTATCTAAACATCTTTCTTTCTCTCTCTAGATTTCTACATCTTTATGTCTTATTCTTGTTGTGAAATAGGATCATAAATGGGATAACAAGTGGTACTAGAGCCATGGGTAGTTAGTGATTCGTGTGATTTTTTAAAGTTTATTATAGCTTATTAAGGTTCGACTTATTTTTTATAAGCTTATATGGTCAAAAAGCTTGGTTCTTTCTTATGTCAAATATATTATAGCTTTTTGTGAAATGTTTTTATGGCTTAAAAAGTGGTCGAACAGCTTATTCACAAAGCTTATATGGGCTTATTTTGATGTCGGCTTAATTCATATAAGGTTATTTTCCTATAAAGCTTAAATCTTTTTAGTGTCAAAACATCACAATCTTATTGTAGTTAAAGTTTCGTAGCTTATTTAGTAGTATAATAGATTATTTAAGCTTATTTAAAGCTTTTCATTCGTAGCTTATTTTGTTTTCTTGTTGGTTTAAGCTTATTCGAAAAAAACAAAAAACATATACTTTCTTCTATAAAATGATAACAGCTTATTGTAGTGTCTTTTAGTAGCTTATCAGTTTTTCTAAACTTCTTTTTCTGGGCTTATTTATTTGTTCATCACCGCGGTTTAACAAAAGGGACAAAGAAACAGATTTGCCAAAAAAGTAGGAAAAATACAATCCCGCGGCTTATCAACAAGTGACCGCGGTTTAAGCTTCTCCCATCCTGCGGTTTACATGAAAGTGGCAGCGGAATAAGGCCGCGGTTTACAGGTTCTCGTCCCGCGATTTAAGCTTCTTTGAAACCGCTGTTTAACCTCGCAAGTCCGCGGTTTAAGGTAGGCGATTTAACAGCTTTGGTCCGCGGTTTATGTAACAGGTTCTCCGCAGTTTAACAAACATCCAATGGTTTAAGGTTCAAGGGCTCCGCGGTTTAGGGTTTGTGATCCCGCGGTTTAACAACCAAGTCAGCGGTTTAAAGAGGCGGTTTAATAGGTGGTTCTTCACATATCCCGCGGTTTAAGGGTTAGATTTCCACAGTTTAAGATTAAAGGTATTCCGCGGTTTAACAATGGTTTAAGGTAGAAGACAAGTTTTAAAAAATTAGGGCGGGAAGTGCTTAATGTTTTAATAAAGTTGAAAAGTCAAACCCTAATCTTATTTTTCAAAAGTAACCCTTAAAGTTTTAAACCATATTTAACATTCCTTCTTAACAGTTTTAGTCCCTCAAACCTGAAACCATATTCACCATTCACCCTTAACAGTTTTAGTCCCTCAAACCTGGACTTATTTACACCATTAGTCCTTACAAATGAAATACATAACCGTTAGTACCTAAACCGTGCATTCAATTTCATAGTTAGTCCTTACACTTTATTTAACAACCGTTAGTCCTTAAAAGTTGAAAGTTATTTCACCGTTAATCCTTATCATCAAGAATTCAAACAAAGGTGATTATGCACTGATTTCAATCAAAGAAAACCCTTGTTTTGAATTTCTAATTTTTTAGGTCGATACGCGCATCAGGTGGGTACGAGACTGAATTTGGGCTTCAAATAATAAAGGAAATAAAAAAACACAACATAAATAAAACCATAATCAAATCACTTCATCTACTTAATATCTGTAATTCATTTCACAAATTCATTTCACAAATCGATTACAATGGAAACGAAAGATTCTTTATCTTCGTGTTCAGATTCGGGAGAAAAAAGATACAACAAATGCAAAAGAAAGCACAGATCTTGAAAGAGGGATCCATGAACATATTCAAAGCTCTAAAAACAACCATTTAATGTCTCACACGACATAATTTTCCTGACTGTTTAATATTTAAACGAGCATTCCTACTACTCTTCGGTACATATGTAAGAGATTTCAAAATTGAGTTAAATGACAACATAGACCACTTAGAGAAACCACTTCACCAAGACAACCTTTATACACCAAATTCTACAAATACCTTCAAACTGCTCAAAACACCATTTCAGAAGTTCTTTCAGTCAAAGTTAGTGAACTCTTACAGCTCTGATGCTCGTGAAGCAAGAGAAGACTTTAAACAATACACTAGAATGGAAGCTCAATCATTCAGAGACTTGATAATTTAAAATATAGACTCCATTGAAAAATGTATTGCTGAAAAAACACTTCATGATCATAAGACTATGATGAGGTTGAATGAAAGGAAGTGGTAGTTGCAAGAGTGCAAGGTTACAGTGGTTCAAGCATTTGATGCTAATTTGGTTGTCACGGAAAGCAGTGGAACAGAATCAGCAAAGAAGCCAAAAGAATTGGTTGATATCTCGGTTTACAAAGAAAGCAGTGGGACAGTATCAGGAATACATAATGTCAACAACAGTTCAGGGAATGAATGCAACATAAATATGATGCGAACAATATGTTTGGAAATGAAAATAGCAAATCTGAGAACAAGAGCAGTAAGTCAGGGATTTCTAGCAGCATATCTGAGAATGATAAGAAAGCCGATGGAGCAGATATCAGACCTACTTATGATACTGACTCATTAGAACATGTAGACAACGATGACTATAATGTGTTTACCATGGAAAAAGAACATCCTGAGCAACCTGAATATGTTAATGACACATATCTGGTGGAACAAGGTGATACTAATACCACTGTTGATTCATCAGATATGAGTAATAATGGAAGAGAGGTTGACCAGGATGATGATCTCGCAAAAGAACGTGAGTTACTTGATTCATTAATTAAACAAATGAAAATTGAAATTGATGGAAGCAAGCAAAACAATAAATCTTTAGAATCATCAAACAAAGCTTTACGAGAAGCAATCACGTTCTTAACTAATGAGCTTAAGAGGTACAAAGAGATTGATTTTGTGAAAAATGTTGAACTAAAATCTAAAAAATCTTATGGTTTACTCGAAGAACAAAAAGTCACATCTGAAAAGCCTTTTCGTGCTTATACTGAAAAAGTAATCAATTTGAATAAAAAGCTTTCAGAAATGGAAAATGAGCTTTCTACACATCAAAGAACCATTTCCATAATTTCATTTCAAAACAGGAACAGGAAAGTTTTTCAAATCTCGTGAAGATAAAGAAATCAAAAAGGTCATTAGTTTGGAAAAACAAGTCAAAGTTTTGAATGACATTGTTTATAAAACCGGTCAATCAGTTCAGACGATGAACATGCTTAATCGTAATTATAAAACAAGTTTTGTCAAACCTCAGTACCTCAAGAAATCTCTAAATGTGAATCCACATCTTTATGATATAGGCTATTATAATGATAATCTTGCCTTGATGCCTTGCTCCTGAAACTGACGAAACGATTTGTCTTGCCCAACAAAGTCGATCAAAATTAAGTAATCTAATCAAACCTTTGATTATAAAAACTTGAATAGCCTTTACAAAACGTTTGTTCCTCAACATGAAAAGTCAGTTGAACAAAAGTATTTTTCAAACAATACGAGAATAAGTTATACACCTGAAAAGAATGTATACTCAAAAGAGGTTTTCAAGAAACAAACAATTTTGTTAGAAAAACGGACGGATGAAACCCTTCCGTGGTCTTAAAAATGTAAAAGTAGTGTGTTGGGTCAGTTTCTGATCCCTTTAGTCTCTTAGTAGATTTAAACATAAAATACCCTAAGTGTAAACTAGCTAAAGACAAATTCAACTTTATCTCGCTAAAGACAGTTCAGCTTCAGCTCTTCAGGAACTTAGAAGATCAAGCAGTATCTTCACTTCAGTTTATGTAGCGGTTCAGAAACTAAAGAAGACCTTAGCAATACTTCGTGTTGATGTGGAGTTGAAAGATAATATTTTCGTGGCTATGCCTAGAATTAAGGGGGATGGCTACTATACTTGTAATATTCGTGTTGAGTATGAGTGGAAACCCCCTAGGTGTGCGTGTTGCAAGGTTTTTGAACATGTTCATGAGGAATGTCCAAAGAATATCGGTGCTGGTGCGACAAAGACTTTGAAGAAGACTAGTCAAACTCCAAAAGGAATTCCGGTTAGACGGAAAATGGGATTTAAACCTAAACAGGTGTTTCAAACTGTTTCTAAAAAGTCTACTGCCAATACTCGTAGTAAGATGAATAACCCAGAGTCTACTAAAGAGGTTAGTAAGTCAAACCCTTTTGAGGTGCTTACATCGGTTGATAATGATGTGGATTTTGGTACGATGGAGGGATCGCAAAATCGGCTGATAAGGGAACCAATAATATTAGTTCTAGTAATACTCCTATTGGTGAGAAAATCGATAAAATAGAACGACAAATTTGTGAAGGTAAACTTAGGTTTGTGGATGATGACGGGAACCCGCTTGTTCCTACGGGTATTGTGGAAAGCGATAGTGAAGTGGAAATGGTTTTTGATGAAACTGCTAACTTAAGGATTTCAACAAGTGGTAAAGATGGAAGTGATAAAGGATAATGATGATTATGACCCATATGATGACGATATGTATGAGAATCATGATATGTCCGAGCACCTTCAGTCTATTTGTGATGATCTTGATACCACGGTCCGTGGCAGGAAGAAGAAATAGGTTTTTTTGATGTTTGTTGAGTCAATTGTAATCTATTCTTAGTAGTTTCCTCCTATGGAGTAATTGTGCCTGTTATGTTCGCTTTTTTGCCTATGTAACGGGCTGAGATGTGAGACTCACCCACATCCTTTGTACTGAATCGCTTTTTAAAGTAATGCATTTACCGAGGAAACCCTTTACCCAAAAAAATAACTTCAGTTCAGCTTGGTTGGCAATTCCAAGCTGAATGATGTCAATCTCCTATTAAAAGATAAAATGAAATGTTTCAAATCTAGAAGGTTACAAGGTGGTAAAAAGATTTTTTTGTGTCAAAAAGAATAAAGCAGATATCCTTAGGAAAGTATACTTCTAAAGTTGGTATAAAAGTACAGCTACTTTCCTTAAAGGACTGTACATAGTATTATAAAGCATGCATGCATTAAATGATAGCTCAACCACCCATTTAATGCATGCCATGTGTCCTAGGTTAAACTTGTAAACCCTAAATCATTTTCCTATAAAAGGAAAGAGATGTAAAGAGTAAATGCTATCTCTTCCAATTAATGTGAAACACATTGAAGAACATTTATCTCTCAAACAAACTAAAAAGAACTACTAACGCTGAAGCTTCAGTTTTAGTCGAATAGTTTGTTTTCATAAACTTGTAACTTTGGTTCAAGTTTAAGTTAGATAGAGATCACACCCCAATTGTCTTTCAACCACTTTGCTATTCCGCAAGCAAAGTGTGTCATAGATTCGTTATTTGATTTTAATAAGAACCTATACGTTGAAAAGTTACTTCTGTGTGTTTTAAACTTGTTTGTTATATTGTTTACATATATATGTTGAAAACTCACTTTGTTGTCATGTTCAAGGGGACTAACAAGTGGTATCAGAGCAGTTTGATTTGTAAAACCTTTTCAAAAGTTTTATATAACTGCTCAAAAGATTTTTAAAATCAAGATCCATTAAAAATGGCAGCAGAAGTACCACAAACTCTTGAATATAGGGGTGGCTAGTTAAATGCTGCACCCATGCTAGAGATGGAAAATTTCACCAATTGGAAGAAGAGATTCATGTGCCACATAGTTGGTATTGAACCTCAGTTTAAAAACATTCTTCTAAATGGTCCATATGTCCCTATGATAGCTGGTCAAAGGAAACCCAAAGGACAATGGACAGGTGATGAGAGAAAGGCTGCTAACTTAGATCAGCGACTCAAAATTCTCATCATGTTTGTCTTTCTAGATGACCAAATAAACTCTGTCATTAACTGTGAGACTGCAAAGTCAACCTGGGAAGACCTGATACTATATCATGAGGGCCCCTCTGATGTGAAAGAAAGTAGGGTCATGTACCTGAAGCTGTGTTGCAATACTTTCAAATTCAAAAAGGTGAAAATCTAACACAAACTTTCACCAGATACAAAGCTTTGATGAATGAGTTAGTAAATGATGGCATTAAACTTTCAAAGCTTGAGATAAATACTGGTTTTATAAATGGGTTGCCAAAGAAGTGACTAAGTTTCTGCCAAAGTCTCAGAAACACTAAACATGTTAAAGATTCCGAGCTTGCTTCTCAATTTGGTAAACTCAAATATGAAGAAAACCTCATTGATAGTATTCATAAAACTGAAAAGAAAAAATCTATTGCCACTGCAACTCCCTTGTCAACTGCCTTCTTCTCAACCTTTATTGTCCAGGACTTTTAAGATAGTTCTAATGATGAAGATGATACAAGAAGCAGTCAAGAATACTTGAATGACCTTGAAGAGGAATATCAAAAAAGAGCTCTGACAGTGTCGTCGTGTAGGTGTATTTTATGATAGTTCAAGTTTTAAATTTATATTTTGCTGACTTAACCTAAAACAACACGTTAACAGGTAGTGTACCCGGTCAGAGTGGAGATTTCGTTGAAGTAGGGTGTTTCGTTCACAAAGAGCGATATAACTAATCTTTTTTTTTATAAAATATTTTGCGTTAACTAAACTAATTAATTTAAACTATATTATTCTAGTTCAATGGATAAACCTCTGCTAAACCTATGTTAATCCTAATTTATAAAACGGATAAGGGTGGTATTTTTTATTAGCCTGATATAGACTAGGCACATTTTTGTGATGACTTAGATCAACTTAATACACAAAAACACACGCAAGGCAAACAGACAAAAGAAAAAAGAGCTGACTAGCCAAATATAAGAAAAACGGTTAATGGAGGGACCGCATGATTACCCAATTTAGAACGTTGGTTTGTTTATTTAGTGCAATGAATACTTATCTCGAGGCGGCATATCATTCTTAAGACTTAGGCGTTACTTCTTCCTAAGACTTGCACCACAATTAAATGCATCTGCATAAAGCATCTTATTTGCTGACTATAATCTATCTTAGGGATTAAAGCAATGGTGATCTTGTTAAACCCTAGCTCATAGAGACTTTACCCACTTACTGCTTAATGGTAATTTATATACTAGTAGTCCACTAGTCAAGTCTTTACCAATTGATTAAGAACATACTCGTTGATCCCAAGGGTCACCTGTCGGTCCAACTAAGCTCACTAATCTAAGGGCGAAGATAGGTCATTATGTGTGATCCTATTGGTCTAGATATATAAATCACTATATAGAGAGCCATCCCGGCATCTAGCTAATGTGGTCTGTACCACTAGATCCAGTTGAATGATATGTCGCATACAAAAGCACGTAAACAAGTATAAATTGATAAACATGAACAAGAAATTAATGATAAATTAAGCATTTGAGATAAACAAATCAAATATTCAAATCTTCATAATAATGGCTAATACCCAAGGGTATTAGCCCTCAATCGTCATAATTAATACAAGAGTAATAATCCAACCAAAGTAAACTAACCGAGTTAAACGAATGATACCAAAAATCAAATGATTACTAGATTATAGGAGATTATAAAGTGTTTCCTATGGAATTAGTAGCTTTGCTTGACCTTTTCTGCTCTTCTTGTCTTCTAAGAATCGACTTTTATGGTTAAGGCATCGAAAATATGATCAAGCACACTGAAAACCTGTTTTTATGTTTTCTATTTATATGGACTAGAATTTGGTCAATACGGCGTATCGAGTGACTTGGATACGGCGTATCGGGGGTTTCTTGGAGTACGGACCACGTTTGATATCTTCTAGATTATTTTATTACTTTAAATTGAATATGGCGTATAAACTCCTTCTGGATACGGCGTACTGATCTTTATTCCTTTTTGGTCTTTTGTGAAGTGCAGGCACAGATACGCCGTATATTCCTTGATGGATACGGCATATAGGATATCAGAATCAGTTTCTTCATATTTCTTCATTTAAGCTTCAAAATGCGTGCCTTTTTGCTAATCTTCACCAAGTACTCCATAATTACTGCAATTCTTAAATACAAACGATTAAGTAACAATTCTTGCAATAATTATTCAAAATAGGTTGTTTACATGGTATAAAAGTGATGTTATTTGATGTCATCAAATATCCCCCCACTTAAATCTTACTTGTCCTCAAGTAGCCTTTAGAAGTTTATGAAAATATATCCATAAGGATTTTTTCCGTTAAGCATTTATTTAATCAATTACAAGTACACAACCAAACACCTCAAGAAATAAGAATATGAAAACACTCAAATCACTCAACTAATCTTTGTGGTAACATGTAACTAATTCGCTCATATGCTCGGTCGTGATGAGTATTCTATCATAGGCTTGGCAAGGATACACATCTCCACCACTAGAGCTAAGGAGTAACAAGTTTATAAAGGAAAATTAGGTTTTTATAATAAGGCTTAAAGGGTTTGATCATTCTAACAATCTTTCACCAAAAGTACCACACCGACAAGGCAGCTGAATCACACATACATGGCCGTAATGACGGAATAGACATGTATGTTCGATCACATCCTCATTCGAGTTTAACCAAGGGTTAGTGATGCGGTCATCGTAAGACTTCTACAAGAAGTTTTACAACTCCCTAGGCAGAGCACCTAATCATTGTGGTAGTAGTAGAGGCAAGACTCAGGAGGTTGTTATCGTTTACTCGAGGAATATGTTGGAAAGGCTTGATCACGGTCTAACAGAATTCTAAGGGTTGAGGGAAGATTATTTTTGTATTTTTATATTTTATGGAAAGCAAGTAAATCATATAATTGGAGAGGCGGTTGGTTTTAGCTATTAAACTAAATATAAACTACGCTACTGGTGATAACAATATAATAAAAGACTGTGTTTATTTAATCATGTATTATCATAGATTGCTTCTTAGTGTTGTTTGCCTATGTCACCCTTGGTGATGATTTATGTAACATTTCCTAACTCATGAAAGAATGACTATACAAACTACCGTGCTACTTAGTATTTCCGACTAGAGACAATAGCCATGTTAAGGTAGTACGAAAGGATTCATTACTGGCCTAGGTAGTCAACTAAGTGCATGACAAATATATTAAAAGTGGATCCATCCTTTAGGGGGCAATGGTAGTATGAGGACTGTTACTCGAGGTATCCTTTTCTTTTAAAAACAATCACGTTTCCTAGACATATCCAACAACGATGCAGACAAACAAGAGGTTTTCTAAGAACTAAGTTGCACATCATGCACAAGAAGCAACACCACTAAGATCTACATTCTAGGTTTCATACAATCATAAATAAACATAATAGGAGGTTTAGCCAAGCATGTTATAGACAAACCAAGAACATAGATGAATCAAACAACACATAGACATATTGAATGATTAAATAAACCTTACTTGATTAAAACATAAGTTGGAGGAAGTAAAATAGGGTTTTTAGGCCTTAATCTAACAGCTGCTAAACGAACTAGGGTTTGTACCCTCTTTTTATTCTAAAGTTACACACTCAAAACCCTAAATTCGGGTTTGTATATATATAGGAAAAATGATGTGACGGCGTCGCGTTTTAATCGTGACGCCGTCATGAAAGAGAATATTCTAGATAATGGGCTAGGTCGTATGCTTTGACGTCGTCGTGGAATCTTGTGACGCCGTCTTGATCTTCGTGGTGACGGCGTCATGTTGTATTTGTGACACCGTCTCCAGCCACTGTAGAGAAATTATTGAGTGATGTTGGTGTGGGTCCGTAGTCTTGTCCGTTTCTTCTCAAAATGAGCCCAAGTCACGTGTAATTCTTCCAAATGCCTTCCAAATGAGAAATACCAAAAAAGAAACGATTAAGTACCTATTTTGGGCATAAATGCATGATTTAGGGGGTTAAACGACCCCAAAATAGTGTATAAAATGACACCTCATCAAATACCCCTACACTTGGGATTTGCTTGTCCTCAAACAAATGGGCTTTTCTACCTAGACAATAACAATATGAGGGGTCATTTTACCTACTCTTTAAACATATTTCATAACACAACCTTCTAGACCTCGTAATTAAAAGCATGGAAAGTATATACTAGCACCTCACATAAGTGTTTGGGGATTCTCTTTTTCACTCGGCTGTATAATAAATTATAACATACGGAGGAAACAGAAAATCAACACTGATAAAACCTAAAGATCATTTAAGACTTAGATTGTTTAGATCTAATCAAGGATTATAAACATCAAAGATAAACATTACGCAGCGGAATAATAACAATAATAACAATGATGTTTTTCAAGGTTTTTCTTTATTCATCACAGCCCCAAATAATTCTTGAGGCTAAACACTAACTATTAGCTAAATAACTATTAACTAACTAACTACTGTGTACACACACGCACACGTTTTACTAGACTCTCATTGGGAGAGCTTTATGTTTTTGGATGCCCTATACCAGACGCCTAATATCTTTTATATATAGGGTTTACAAGAAAACCTAGAGTACTAAAGAAGCTATCTTTAATATCTTTGACTTTTCAATGCATATCTTCATGGAAATCTTCTAGCTTTTAATTCTTCCATATATAGAATATCAAAGTGTCATATTAAGCCCTTGTTTTATTCGTCTTCATTTAAGCATATGTAGTTTTGTAATCATCAAATCAATAAACCCAACAATCTTCCCCTATTAGATATTACAAAACTATCTCCATGAATGAAACAATCTTCAATGCTTCCCCTTGACTTAAGACTTCCTTAAACATGCCACCACACATAATAAGCTGCAAATCAATAAACCTGTAATCTTCTTCCCCTTTTTGTAATAATCGAATAGGGGTCTTCTAAAGATATGCAACTTGGATCATAACAGCTACAAATCATATACCACAACTACTAATCCATCCTACCAATGACTTAAATTGCCCACCATTACGCACAATAAGAAAAATGAATCTGAGTAGTAGAAATATAAACTAGCAGTAGTAATAATGATCAGCAGTAGTAACAAAACACTTCCCCTCAAGTGGTGCATTTAAATGGTTAAACATTTTAACAATAAGCTTCCCCTGAAACCCATATGATAACCATTTCATGAATCTTCAATTCTGTAAGCTCTATGTAATGATTACTGATGAAGAAAACTAAGTATAACGAACTTGATGTTGAAGTAGAACAACCCAAACTTGTGTCTTATATCTTGTATTATCCACGTGATGTCAAACCCATACCAAGACCAAAGTATAAGTAGATCGCAACCTCTTGACAAAATCCTCATCTATATGAGACACCGAGTACAACAACGTAACTCTTTAAAGTGATAGCAAATGTGAGCATTGAGCACCATAAGAAAAATCACACACCTTTACTAGATTTGTCAAGTCTTCGTCACATCATTTCTAAGCACGAACAAGTTACCTCCAAATGTTGTAAGCCATTTGAGATATAATAAAACACAAACCGTGATAAATACGAGCCTTTAAATCTGTTAAGAACATGTAAACCATAATCCAAAAACCATCCGATAACAGTCAAAGCTGGCAGTACAAAATTTCATAGCCAGCAATACTAAAATACAACTGGCAGTATAAACTTTCTAAACACCAGTTATTAATACAACAATATTAATCATATCAGAAACTTCTTCATGTTGTATCAAAACCTGCTAGTATTAATCATGCCATCGAATCCAAGAATACTAGAACTTCCCCTTGAATAATACACGTTTCCAACAATACTAACGTGTGTCTTTCCATTTAAAACTTCAAAGAAAACATATACTGAATACCCAAACAATCCGTTAACCTTAGCAGTAGTAATGCTTCAAGTAGCACTAACCTTCCATAGCAGTATTAATGAATTCCTTGAATTCTCTGTGGCAGTAGTAACACATACTTGGCAGTAGAAACATGTACACAGGGAGTACTAATGATAACCATGGCAGCATTAACAGTATTAATAACATACGAGCAGCAGCATTAACGAACCCATGATAACTGGCAGTATTAAAATAGACTAGAAGCAGTCACAAACCACTGTTTAAGGATACATTTTTTTAAGTATCCAGACGACACTTTTTAGTGTCATAAAGATGTCACGAATCCGTCACAAATTAGCATTCTCCTTCCTCCCATAGCCTGTAGCAACACATTATATGTCACTAAACTATCACAGATCCGTTTACTCCTTCCTCCCTTGGCTTTTTGTGACGCTTTTTAGTGTCACTAAATTGTCACTAATTCTAATTTCCACAAAATATATTGGCAGTAGAAACGAATAAGCCAGCAGTATAAACTTTCTTGTGGCAGTACTAATAAGTATATTCGAGCAGCACTAATGAACACGACTAACAACAACATTAATAAGTAATATATAGGAATAAACACAATCCTTAAACTTTAGGAATTTCATAATAGATCCTATGAAAAACCAATTTGCATTCTTATTCCTTGCTGTCAATATCAACATGTGAATACTCGCTGCTTCTTCTTCTTAAAACACGAACCTGCTGTGGCTTTGAACCTGTTTGACCACCTGCTTCTCGTCCAACAGCAACAGCTACACAACCTTACCAATCTTGCTGAACGTGAATCGTGTAACCGAATAACCATGCTTTCTGCTTGAACCGAATTAAACCATTACCGAAAACCAGAAAATATACACGAACAAAACCTTGTACCAAACCCTAGATCAGGACCCCCCAGGCTCTGATACCAATTGATAAAACCTAAAGATTGTTTAAGACTCAGATTGTTTAGATCTAATCAAGGATTATAAACATCGAAGATAAACATTACGCAACAAAATAATAACAATAAGAACAATGATGTTTTTCAAGGTTTTTCTTTATTCATCACAGCCCCAAATAATTCTTGAGGCTAAACACTAACTAACTATTAGCTAAATAACTATTAACTAACTAACTAACTATTGTGTACACACACGCATACGTTTTACTAGACTCTCATTGGGAGAGCTCTATGTTTTTGGATGCCTTATACTAGACGCCTAATACCCTTTATATATAGGGTTTACAAGAAAACCTAGAGTACTAAGGAAGCTATCTTTGATATCTTTGACTTTTCAATGCATATCTTCATGGAAATCTTCCAGCTTTTAATTCTTCCATATGTAGAATATCAAAGTGTCATATTAAGCCCTTGTTGTTTCATTCGTCTTCATTTAAGCATATGTAGTTTTGTAATCATCAAATCAATAAACCCAACAAACACTTATTACCTGTCATATCATATAAATTATCATAGGCTTGGTAAATGATCAAACCTCCACCGCTAGGCGCAATCATTATTAATTACTATCTAAGAGGTCTTTTAAAGGGTGGTGGGGTATAGGTGTAAGATAACATATAATGGAAACAAAAATGGATGGGATATATTTGGGTGGCTTTGGGTGAATTTGGAGTGGAAGGGTTAGCTAATTATTTACACGAATACACGCTGGTTTAGTTGCTAAGCCAAGACTCGAACGAAGATCTACAAACTCTACAAAACTCTACACCAATCTCTTTCTTTCTGTTTCCTCGTTTTTTGAATAACATAATACATCACATGGGGTTTTTAATACGCACCCCTACACTTGAACTTTTGCATGCTCGATATTTACAATCTAACTAATGACCCGATTTGAGGTGGATCAAAATAACATGGAGATCATCTAACAAATATATAGGGGTATTGACTTAAACTTTTCTTCTCTATTCTTCCGCGATATAAATACTACCATGAATCCCAAGCATCCCAAAACAGTATTTACAAGGATAAGGACTTAGCAACCGTGTACTGAACTCGGGGGTGTTATTGGTTCTCTTGGGGAATAGGTTGGGAAAGGCTTAAATAGAAGATAATAGAGGTATAGGGTTGAGAGAAGATTCGTTTTGTATTTTATACTTTTTTGAAAGCAAATAAATATCATATGTTGAGAGGTTAGGTTTGGTTTTAATAATTAAACTAAATATAATCTAAACTACTAGTGATAACTATATGATAAATGAATGCATTTACTTAATCATGCCATTTATTTCTTTAGTCTCTGCTTCTCCTAGTGTATGTTGCTTTGTCACTCTTGTGGATGATCTATGTAAGTATTTTCTATGGTCCATGAAACGAAATTTCACGAACCCTTGTAAACGTAATATTCTCTTAAGGCTAAGTACAAAGTATGGTTAGTATGAAGATATTACAGGCCCCTAGATTACATTACGTACATTTAAACAATTAAGAGGAATAACCATATTCAGGGGTTTAAGTTAGTATGATGATTGTTACGATGGTATATTTTTATAACTCGCATTTTTCCTTAACGTCTACTGCCAATTTAATATCTTATGGATGTTTTCTAATGCTCTTAAGCTATCATTTATCTCAAAGATGCAACATAAAAAGGATATATACTAAACTAAGTTTGATGCTATCAATAGTAAATCTAAATGGTTCTAGCTAGCATATTAAGCAAGGAAGAAGATCAAGTAATCATCACAAAAACACCTAGACATATTAAAGTGATTAGGGATATAATAATAAAATGAATTCACTTGTTTTCAAATCATGGATCTTAAAGGCTGATACAAAATAGGGTTTTGATCCCCTATAAACGGCGCAATAAAAGCCTGCCTACCACTGAATACTATAAGTTAGGGTTCGTCTCTCTTAAATATTACAAAGTTACACACTGCATTAAACCTTATAAAACGAGTTTTTATATATTGGAGGGAGAAAATGGGGCGATTGGTGGCGCATTTTAATCTTGTCGCCGTCCGCCTTGCTGATTTCCTTCTTGGCTTCTTTATAAGTCGGTTTCCGTTCTGAACACAGCTCTTGGGAATTTCTCTAACGCCGTATATTTGCATGTCCTAACGCCGTCTCATAAGATCTGCCGTCACCCGTCTCCAAGCTTCTACTGTACACAATGTCCTTTAAAGATGTTGGTGTTGAGTCATTGTCTTGTCTCGTTTCTTATCGAACGTGTATTTCCTACAAAAGATCATCCAAATGCTTTAAAAAGCAAAAAAGCAAACGTTTTTTGTTCTTCAGTTACATAATTTGGGCATAATAGCGTGTGATTTAGGGGGTTAAATGCCACCTAATAAGCTGGTATTAAAATGAAACCTTATCATTTTCCGCTATACTTGGGATTAGCTTATCTCTAAGCAAATGGGCTTTTCTATCTGAACAATAAGCAATATATTGGGTTGCATTTAAAAATAAAAAAAGCCCTTCTATTTAAAGATATTTACAGACATAATATCTCTACGACCTTCGTCACTTTAAAAGCCGAAATGTATATACTTGCAACCTCACGTAAGTGTTTGGATTACTCTTGCTCTCAGGTGTATAATGTCATCGTATAAAATATAGGAAACGGAAACAATAACACTCTTTATCTGTCATAAGCAATAAAAATACCTTAGGCTTGATAATAAGAGTTCATCATAACCTCCCACCGCTAGGCGCAAGTTATAGAAATTACTATCAAAAGGGTCTTTAAAGTGTTGTGGCGGTGTAGAGTTTAAGATAACAATATCTGAATCCGAAACATATGGGAAATATATAAAGAGTGGACTGTTTAGTGTGAATTTGTGTGTGAAGTATTATTTTTCAGTCGAAGTCAAATATTTATAGATACACGTCTTGTGTTAGAGGTGTGCTATAGCATGTGACTCGGACAAACATATACAAACTACTATCATCGCACTCTCTTTCTTTTTCCTTTTTGTTTGACTCCTGATAGACATTGTAAACATAGAGCAATGTGGCAGTACAGTCTTCCATTTGTTTCATTTGTTATATTTGTTTTAACTTGAATTTGTCTTTGTAACTTTTTCGTGTTTTTTTGTTTTTCGTTACACTGTTTCGCGTGTCTGCTCCATTGCTATATTACATTAATAAAATACTGTCATCATGTGTGGTTTATATAGAGACAACCAGTACACTAGAGAGTCGTTTTCTATTCTCAATGTAAATAAACTAAGTCTAATAGACCCTGATTGTGATGGATCAAAATAATCTGAAGCTATTGTAGCTCTTGTATCTTACCGTCCCTAAAAAATGTATCGCAGGTAAGATATGTTCGGGACAGGCGTTACTTCATAATACAACAGCACATTGATGACAATTGTTTGGTGGAACGTTATTGTCTAAGATGTGTGTATTTTGTATAAGTTAAGATTACTCGTGTGTTTTCTTGAACATTTGATATAAGATTTGTCCTTAATTGACAGTCACTATATGAAAAGCTTGAAAGCTGATACAACTGAGATTGATCAATTTTTATTGTAACGTAACGAAATCCAATGAATGAAACGCTTGTCAAATTTATTGACTCATAATTTGCACATACAGTTAGTGCCAGTTAAGCCATCTAATTATTTCACGTGTGGCGTTTGTAATGTAACTTGGTTATAAAGGAAGATCAACTATATAGAAGTTGGTGATGTTGATAGAGGTTTATGTTAAGTTATAAATAGTTGCACCAATGATGTGTTTGTAATGTGAGTTAATGAACGCCATTTCAATCCTAAGAATAGTCATCAAAATTAGTAAGTATGTACAGTTTTGAACTAACAATTGTTCTCAATGTATGTATGATATTTGTATGTTTTCGCCTCAAGACTCAAATATTTCAACGTATGTGTTGCCCACTTTATGTCAAGGCACAGTATATGTTTGCAAGTTTAGTAAATGTCATATGATTTTGATTACTCTAAGTTCATAAGAACTTGCAACGTTCTGTCTTGTCATGCATGCCCAACTTATCAAGGCACAGTAATTGTTAATCAGGTATTTGCCGTTGTTGCCCCTGAAGATTTAGCCATTCCAGTTGTGTCGTTCGACATGGTATAACGTTCGTCTCCGTGTGATTGCTAATCACGCCGAACGGGGATTGTCATACCTAAAAATATGATCTTTTATTTAAGCATTCGCTCTCACCCTCTAAGTGATTTACAGTTCATTGCGACTTAAGTTAGATCTGTATTTCATAGAAGTAAAGTATTTGTTTGTTGCTTCTGTAAGTGTATACATGTATTGTATCTCCACCCGTAGACGCGGATATATAAGTGAGTATTGTAACAATGTGTATATCCAACCATGTAAATGCATTGTAAACTATGTTAGGTTCTCACCCCAAAAATAAATGAGACAAACAAGTAAAAGATGGGGCTATTAAACTCACCTCGATGTTGTAGAAACGAATTGGCAGAAAGAGTAAATGCACATATTAAGCACAACACATAAACGTGATAACCGGGAGGATCGGGCTCGACCAAGTAAAGTTGCGATTCATCTTAATCGCCCTATGACCCACTAGCTGTAGAGTATAATGTATTTGGTGCGTGTCCGATGGATTGTCACAGCAACGCGACTCGTGGATATCAAAAGGTTTTTAGTGTACATCAGGAATGTAATAGTTTGTGGTTGGTTTTAAATATTTTATATCGTAAACGTGAATGCACTAATGTATGTATTATATTTCCGTATATATTTTCCATATGATGTAAATAAACAACGTCTACTTTTGTCATACCGGGTATTATATTATCAATAGGATAAATCCAATCCAAAATAAATAATTGTACCGGGTTATAAACTTGCTATTGCTTTATTTATAAGATATGTGAGAAAAGAATTGAAACAATAATGATTAGGACACGTGTCCGGTAAATAAATCACGCCGAATTCATATATAACTAAAGACTAATGGCATTAATGTAATCTCACGTTGTTTTTAATGCTACAAAAATTTGTTACGATGTTTTTAAAGTTTTTACAAAAGTTTTGTTTTTTATTCTCCTAGGTCACGATTTATTTTTAAAATAATATTTTTATAATTTAGTTTCAGGGTTTCCTTGTCGGCCGGTTTTGGTTATATAAGAGGTGTCTTTTCTATAAATGTTTATAGTTCTGTTTGTTTACATTCTGGTTATTGGATTTTTTACAAATACGTACTCTTTTGTTTATATCTCTGTTCTTTGTTTCGGTTTGTCGTGATAATTGAAATTTAAGTCTAAGATTTTAAGTATCGAAATTTTTTATAAATTTCTGGCATGAACTTATTTGTGTATAGTCAGTTTGCCATATTTATAATAATCCAATGTTTTTCTCTTATTATCTTTCTTCATCATATGCATAACTTCCACCGGTCCCGCGCTGAGTTTATTTTATATATATATTTATATATATATATATTATTCTTGATTTATATAGATATATATTTATATATAATATAGTATATATATATATATATTTGTATTTAAACGAGTTCGCTTAGGAACTAAAGAACAAGGTAAACAAACACACCCTTTCCGATTGTTTAAACAATACAAAAATAATATGTAACCCATTTATTTAAATCCATTTAATCTCAATAAAATCCTGGTTTTTTTGTTATATCTGTTGCCAAAACTTGCAATAATTTATTGGCGAATTTTTATAAATCAAACTCCGCCTTAGTAAGGCTTGTTTCGCCATTAAAACCAAACACACCCTTGTGGTGTTTTCTGCTCACCTAAACACACCCTTATGGTGTTTCTGCTCACCCAAACACACCCTTACGGTGTTTCTGCTCACCCAAACACACCCTATGTTGTTTCGCAGCCAACCAAACGCACCCTATGTTATGAAGCTGCCAAACCAAACGCACCCTTACTACTAAACCCAGATCCAAACACCCCGTTAAGGGTTGTTACTAAACCACAATAGCACCACCTTGGATGCTGTAAGAAAACCAACGCACACTATGGTTGGTGCGGTTTTTACTCATACGCATCCCTAGTGGTGGTTTTTTCTAAATCAAAACGCACCATCTTTTGTTTGTGGTTATGACAGTTATCGCCATTACGCACTTCTGTTGGTCGGTATGTTTAACCAAACATACCCTTTGGGTCGGATGCTGAGCATGCCACGCACCCTTTGTGGTGCTTGTTGCCACTGTGAAGGTGGCCGGTGGTTGGGTGGTTATGTGTGGCGACGGAGATGGTGGTATGGGGGGCTTTGGTAGCGTCGACGATATCGAGGTTGAGGGTGGTGACGAGATTCAAAGGTTGGTGGTTTTCATGGGTTGGGATGCATGTTTTTGTGGTGATAGTATGGTTATGTGTTGGATCGTTTGGTTGTTCGGTTGGTGGTGGCTTGTGCAGCCATCATCTGGGTTTGGCAGGAGTGGTAAGCATGATTGTTGTGTGGTGATTGGTAGTAGGGATGTCTTTGTGGCGTGGTGTGTGGAGGCAGATGATGGAGGGGGGTGGGATTGGTGGTTGCACCAGCTTGTGGCCGGCGAAGGTCTCATCGGAGGATGGTGTCCGGCGTTCGTGGGAAAAAAAAACTTAGGCCAGGAAAAAGTGAATGATTGAAGCGAAAGATTGAAGTTGGAGCGGGCCTGTTTAGAAAAATGAGAAAAACTTACCCATAATTTATGAACTTTTGCTATTGTATACCTAGAAAGTTATAAAAACAAAGCTGTTAGGTGTTTATTACTTGAGGCGTAAGAGTGATGGTTGTTGTAAATATTACCACACCAGACCTAAAGTTGAATCTTTGTAAATTTTAGTTCGGGGACTCATTTTGGGCTAGTTAAACGTGGATTTCAAGACTCGCATAGTTGCGCCATTACGTTTAAATACATTTTTCCACGACAAAATGTGGGTATTTACATGAACTAGTTTTTCATAATCGTTTATAAAATTTATTTATAAATCGTTTATTTATTGTATTTGGTAGTCATTGGCGTGTCTAGGGTAGAAGCTTACGTGCCGGTCTATTTGTCAGTAAATACAACTTTGACTTCGAACATTTGGTTTTAACATAGAGTTTCTGATACATGTGATGATATAATGAATTTTTAAATTTTTTTATTTAATAAAAAGTGATGATTAAATATAATTTTAATTATTTTTGTGTCGGTACGCGTTGTTCTCGTTCTTAAAATTTTGCTGGGTATTATCAGTCATTTTTTGCTTGTCTTTTTCGGTCTCGGCAAACTAAAAATAGCACAAAGTTTCTGTCTGGCAACTGGTCGTTTTACATCAATTGCTTTTGCATGTCGTGTCGTGAACTAACGTGTTTTAGTGAGTCGTTTATGATAAGGTCAACTGGAGGAATAACAATATATCTTCTTGTTTTTCAAAGTCAAATAAGTTCTCAAAGATATATTTGCACATGAAGAGTATATGTAATAAAAAATATGATTTTATTTACATATGTTGTGAGAGATTACGGGGTTACGAGTAATCGTTTTTATGTGACTAATAATAAGTTCAATTCAAAATGTCAAATCGTCGAACCCGAAAAGTCAAAGGAATTAAAGATCGTCATTTAAAAATTTCTGAAAATTGCGGTTGTTACAGCCTCTAATGGGGGTACTATTCTTCTTCCCCAATTCTTATAGGATGAATCAATCTAACATGAAGTCCTGAATCGTCCCAAAACTGTATTTACAAGTATAAATGGATCTTAGCAAACCGTTGTTGTACTCAATTATTTATTATAACTGGGTTCAAAACATTAGTATTACATAAAATGAGTAAATACAAGGAAGGCTTAAGGCGATTTGGGCTGTAATAATTTGAGCTTAAGGGACAACGCGTTAAAAAAAATGTCTTCAATTACATATTCTGGGATCCATCGAAAATTACGAGAATCGTGAAAAGATTAGGCTCAAGAGGTGTGACTAGGGAGTATCTCGCTCTACAAATGAAGTGCAAAACTGCAAGGGCTTGTGGATATTTATATAGTCGAAGGTGACCATAGATAAAAAATACAGTTTTAAAACATGGTGTTAATCCTTGATTGCCTCTTATCATTTAGCAAATCATTACAATTCTCTCTATGCGGTACTCGGATGCATCACTAGAGAAAGTTCTTGAATTTTATTACACTACCTGGTTCACTCATTGATAATTTCTAGAACCCTACTACCAATGCTCCAGAAAAGGCATACAAAATCATATATTTACACATCCATAATGGATGTATTGATACTCTGATTGCTCACTCCTTACTCGAGGGATAGAAAGCTTAAGGTAAATTTCTTTGGGATCAAAAATAATAGACTACTCGAATCTTCCTAAAGATCTGAGGGCGAACCGTCACGATTTTTGGTAGGTGTGGAATTTGTGTGGTTTTTGTGCCTATCAATATAAATTTCCTATCCAGAGGACGCTATTTATACTCGCTATAGAAGTACCCACTAAAATAAATAAAAGGAAAAGAAAACTAGGAAAAGAAACTAGTACTCCCTTGGTTTACTCAATAATGGAGAAGAAACATGCGATAACTGGTTAAATCGTCCTCCGAGAATCATCCAATGAAACTTCCTAAGAACTTCCATGCTTCTTCTCATCAAATATAACCTATAATCAAAGACAAAGACAAATATACCAAGCATAAAATGTGCGATTTACCAATATACAATGTGAATTTAGGGTTCGACTTGATAAAGCAGTAAAGATAGGATGAGAGAATTGTTAAACTCATTAGGTTTTTGCAGGTTTATAACAGAAGAATACATATATTAAATTTTATGCAAGATTTTTTTTTCAAAAATAATTAAAAACTTTGAGTTTTCTGAACCTCGGCGTTTGACGCCGTCAGGGTTTTGGTGACCCCGTCACATGTGTTGTGGTGACGGCGTCGCGTGTTAATCGTGACGCCGTCTCCACAGTCTGTAGAAACAAAATTTTTGTTTTTAATGAAAATTTTCCTGCACTTGATTTCATAAGTTAGTTCCTGTACAAATAGCCGCATAAAACCTGAGATTTAACAATTCAATCATGTGACGCGAATTAATCTAAACAATTTATTTAACATGTTTGAACTTGGTTCAAAAACCGGATAGATTCCCCTATACTTATTATTTGCAAAATACCTTTAATTGAAATTAAGACGAGGTTAAAAACAATACAAAGCATGATTACAAGATAGAGTTTGAACATGATAGAATAAAATGAAAAGAATAAAACACATGACACTCCTAATTGTGAGAAAAGTAAATATTGGGTTGCCTACCAAAAAGCGCTTGTTTTTGTTCGAGTCACGAGCCTGACTCTACCCTTATTTAATAGATAAATGGGAGGGTTCCCCTACACTTGAGTTCAAGTGTGGGTGATAGTAACGGTACATACCATTGTTGTGAGAAGGACTCAGATGTTGAAAAATTGGTTATTGAATTATATGCTTCAAATGGTGTGTCTCTTTAATCCTAACCTTCTCTACTTCTTTTGGCTTAACGGGTGAATTAAGTCTTCTTCCTAGAAAAGAAACTTCCTTAGATTCTAATTCCTACTCATTGTCTATCATCTCCATGTTTGAAAGATTAACACCTAGGGATCCACTTTGTCCTAATAAACCTGGTTTAAATCCATAATGTATCTTAGGGTCATCTATACATGGGCGATAATATCAATACACATCCTTAAGGTGGAAAGACGCCACGTGAGGTGAAGGTGATGTATAAATAGTTAAATTATCTACTACCTTCATCCTAAAACTATCCAGACTATGTGGCTTGATGGGTGGTTCGGGGCCTCTTTCTTCTCCTAGACTTACATATAAGGGTGGACAATTAGATAAGGGTTGTGGTTGAGGCTTCGGTTTATCAAAACTAAGAACTTCCCTAGAACTAAGAGGAATGTTGTGATTAAAATTCAAGCCTACTTCCTCTAGTTTTGTTTCGTTCAAAGGTTCTACCTCTATCGGGGTTCCTAAAGTCTTTTCTACTTCTTCCGGGTAAGTCACTGGCGGTGTGTATTTTTCAAATGACGGTAGGGTTTGTGTGGTACTTTCAGGGCTTATAACCCCTACCTCATTATCCATCGTACTTAGGCTATCTACATGCTCATCATAATCTAACCATGCCATACACTTAGGTACATGTACCTTAACCATATCATCCCTAACTATTTGAGCATTTGGATTTTCTATTGTTTCATCAGAAATAACGCTTGTTGGGTTGCTACATTTTCTTATCATATTAGGTACAATCCTCTATGGTATACCATGATCCTATATCACTAAACTTCCTAAGATCCCCTTCTGCTGTCAAATTGATGATATGAAGGGATAATGAGTCAAGATGTTTAAGAAAGATTTCAATTAGGGTCCATATACTAAGGCTATGATTCGGGACTTTTTAGATTATGTCTTTAAAACGAGTCTACGAATCTTAGAGAGATTCATCTTGATGTTGTTGGAACACCAAGAGTTGATTATGAAAGAATACATCAAACCTACCTACGCTATAATAACCATACCTATTCATTATAATTTACAAATTTATAAATGTTACTAACAAAGGGAACAAAGAAAAAGATAGACTACAAGAAAGCTAATGACAGGAATTAAAATCTCACTTGAAAGGATTCAAGCGAGTAGAACTAAGCTAAACTATGATCAAAACCTAACTATTCCCCAACAACGGTGCCAAAAACTTGATGCGGTCATCGTAGGACTTCTACAAGAAGTTTTACAACTCCTTAGGCAGAGCACCTAATCGTTGTAGTAGTAGTATAGGCAAGACTCGAGGGGTTGTTATCGTTCACTCGAGGAATAGGTTGGGAAGGCATGATCACGGTCTAACAGAATTCTAACGGTTAAGGGAAGGTTATTTTTGTATTTTTATATTTTATGGAAAGCAAGTAAATCATATAATTGAAGAGGTGGTTGGTTTTAGCTATTAAACTAAATATAAATCTAAACTAATGGTGATAACAATAAGATAAAAGACTGTGTTTATTTAATCATGTATTACTCCCTAGATTGCTTCTCCTAGTGTTGTTGCCTTGTCACCCTTGTGATGATCTGTGTAACTATTTCCTAAGTCATGAACGAATTACATGAACCCGTCGTCTACTTAGTATTCCAGGTAGTAAGATCCTCCCATATGGAGATGGATCCTGCTGGAAGACGTTCAAGCCAATTGCTAGCTTAATCGCGTAGGGAAAATTGAAATAAACACAGGCGCGTTCTTTCCTTATTTTCACCGTTAAGGTCAAGTGAGTCCACAAGTTTAAGGAAATCCTTGAGGTGTTGATTTGGGTCCTCAGACTGAAGTCCGTAGAATGAGCATCCGTTTTGCCCCAACCGGATGGTGTCGGATCGAAGAGGTACCACATTGTTCCCTACGGGGAGCTCGATGGTATTCCTGTATCCCTCGTGGCTTGGTTTGGAGTAGTCTCCTAGAGTACGGATAGGATTCTCGTCTCCCATGGTGGTTGACGAGAATGGGTTACGAAACAAATAACAAAAAGAAAAGATAGACTACAAGAAAGCTAATATGCGGAATTAAAGTCTCACTTGAAAGGATTCAAGCGAGTAGAACTAAGTTAAACTATAATCAGAACCTAACTATTCCCCAGGCGGCAACGCCAAAAACTTGATGCGGTCGTCGTAGGACTTCTACAATAAGTTTTACAACTACCTAGGCAGAGCACCTAATCGTTGTAGTAGTAGTATAGGCAAGACTCAGGGGTTGTTATCTTTCACTCGTGGAATAGGTTGGGAAGGCTTGATTATGGTCTAACAGAATTCTAAGGGTTGAGAGAAGATTATTTTTGTGTTTTTATGTTTTACGGAAAGCAAGTAAATCATGTATATATTTGAGAGGTGGTTGGTTTTAGCTATTAAACTAAATATAATTCTACACTACTAGTGATAACAATAAGATAAAAGACTGTGCTTATTTAATCATGTATTACTCCCTAGATTGCTTCTTCTAGTGTTGTTGCCTTGTCACCCTTGTGATGATATGTGTAACTATTTCCTAAGTCATGAACGAATTACACAAACCCGCCGTCTACTTAGTATTCCGCTAGAGCAACACACACGTAAGGTAGTATGAAGACTATTACATGGCCCCTAGGAGTACACTAAGTGCATGTGAAATATATTAAAAGTGGATCAACCATATTAGGGGGCAAGGTAGTATGAAGACTGTTACCCGATGGTATCCTTTCTACACAATCATGTTTCCCTAGACATATCAACAGCGATACAGACAAAAGCTGGTTTTCTAGAGCCTAACATGCACATCCATCACAAGAAGCAACACCACTAAGATCTACATTCTAGGTTTCATACAATCATAAATAAACACAATAGAAGGTTTAGCCAAGCATATTAAAGATAAAGCAAGAACATAGATGAATCAAACAACACATAGACATATTGAATGATTAAATAAACCTTACTTGATTAAAACATGAGTTGGAGGAAGTACAATAGGGTTTTTAGGCCCTAAATTCGTCCCTAACAGCTGCTAAACGAACTAGGGTTCATACCCTCTTTTTATTCTAAAGTTACACACTCAAAACCCTAAATTCGGGTTTGTATATATAGGAAAAACGTTATGACGGCGTCGCGTTTTAATCGTGACACCGTCATGAAAGAGAATATTCTAGATAATGGGCTGGGTCGTATGCTCTGACGCCGTCGTGGAATCTTGTGACGCCGTCTTGATCTTCTTGGTGACGGCGTCACGTTGTATTTGTGACGCCGTCTCCATCCACTGTAGAGAAATTCTTGAGTGATGTTGGTGCAGGTCTGTAGTCTTGTCTGTTTCTTCTCCAAATGAGCCCAAGTCACGTGTAATTTTTCCAAATGCCTTCCAAATGAGAAATACCTAAAAAGGAACGATTAAGTACCTATTTTGGGCATAAATGCATGATTTAGGTGGTTAAACGACCCCAAAAAAGTGTATAAAATGACGCCTCATCAGTTAGGATGAAGAATGATATAAGGTATGGATCTTCTAACTTTCACCAAAAGTAATAAACCAACAAGGCAGCCGAGTCACGCATACATGGCCGTAACGACGGAATAGACATGCATGACTTGATCACATCCTCATTAGAGTAAAACCTAAGGTTAATGATTAGGAAAGGAAATAAATTATTGTTAAATAAAATTCAGGAAACAAATAGATTAAGTCTAAACAGATAAGGTACAAGTTGCTAGATACTTTTTTCCCGACCTTTACCATGATAAAAACACAACTATATATACAAACGTCTTGATCATAGATAAAAAACAACAACCTAAGTTGGCGTTCCCGTAACGGTCAACTCCCAATCATCCCATACTTTACATACTTTTACAAATACAAGTGGCGATATCTACCACTTTATACAAAACTTTACATCGTCGATTTATAACCATCCATCAATGAATAATCGATCCTTCAAATAATTCCATCGGTTTAAGCATTTAACGAACCGACTATCTTCAAACTTTTCTCCTCTTTTTTTGTTGCAATTTTCTAATTTTTTTGATTTTTTTAACAAACCATACTATGAATCTTGGTGTAATTTCACCATCTTCACGATCATAATAACTCCGGATAATTTCTTTCATGATTCTTCTTTCTTCGGACGTACCAATAATTGTGATGGTAGTAAAAATACATGAGTTTTGACTACTTTTTACATTCCCATTGCAATGTGCAAATTTCCTAACCATACCAGAGATAGAAAATGACACAAGACATAGAAAATACATACTTTAAACTTTAAGTAACTAGCAACTGATAAATGGACTTAATCTAACAGGGTAGGCTAAGGTGTAAAGGTGTAACGAAACAAATAGTTGTTGTTATCCTAAAGGATTGGCTCTACAGGTTCCTAGGGGTATCTTACTCTTAAAATGAGAGTAAACAAAGGGTTTATACGGGGGTTAACTAACCAGTGTAGTTAGTTAATAAAACAACATATAAAGGCTTTTTGGGTGTAATCCTAGAAATTTACCAATTTAAACAAGTTACTCCATCTAAATCCATAGTACTCATTATTGTGGTCTCGAATAGATATACCAAGCCAAGTTCTAAAGTCTACAACATCACTGACACACTCATATTTTTATGAGATTTGGTTAAACATTTGGAAACGGATAAAGTTGAATCCTTACAATATCTAATAAGGGTTATGTGTGCAGGTTATGTAACCAGTAATTTCACAAAAGTATGCTTGAAAAAAAATTAAATTTAAGCATAATTTAAGCATTTTAATGTGAAAAATAGGACAAGTAACGTTCTAATTCCCATCCCCTCACTTAAGTTATACAACGTCCTCGTTGTATAGATAAAACATTAAAAACGAGAAATTAAAAGAATTAGAACGAGAAACTCCCCTGATGTTTTGCTTGGTAGATTCTCCAAGTTGAGTTTATGAGCAAGAATGTGTGTTGTAAATGCATCTGGATACCAACATGACTACAACACACACATAGGATTCTAGATGATTGATACTTCACCAACTTTGTCGATTTCCTTTCCAGCGAGGTCATGTGCAAAATATAGGAAAACATGCAAAATCCTATCTCGGGTATCCTACTGTTAATAAATAATAAAAAACAATAAACTGTACAGGGAATCAATACGCCATATCCATAAACTGGAATACGCTATATGGAGAAACCTGTAAAAAGTATCTATACGGGCCAGTCCGCCAAATACGCCATATCATGTGCATGAATACGCTGTATAGACAGATCAGGCAATAAAGTTTTAAATGCAGAAAAATAAAGAACTGATAAAGTCCAGACATTCAATACGCCGTATGGTATGGAGCGGATACACCGTATTGATGTCTGGAAAGACAGACTCAATAAAAATAAAAAACAATCCGGGTTTTCTCCCTAGAAGCACTTTTCTTTCAGCTAGTCTTTAAGTTAGACTTTTTCTTCAGCTTCTACGTCGTATTTTCTTTGAATTCGATGACCTCTTTATCATTCGTATCAATATGTCCATCGTAGCACTTCTTCAATCTTTGTCCATTGACCTTAAAACGAATCCCGTTTTTATCAGTGATTTCCACGGTCCCATACGGATACACAGTTTTTACCACATTTGGACCGTACCACTTTGATTTGAGCTTTCCTGGATGCATCTTAAATCTAGAGTTAAATAGCAATACCTTGTCTCCAACTTTAAAGTCTTTATCCCCTCGGAGTCTAGAGTCATGCCATTTCTTAGTTCTTTCCTTGTAGATGCGGGTGTTCTCGTATGCACCATCTTTTAATTCCATTAATTCATTAAGTTCCATGAAATGGTTTTTTGCTGCAGCTGTGAGATCCATATTACATTGTTTTAGTGCCCAATACGCTTTATGTTCGATCTCCATAGGTAGGTGACAAGATTTTCCATAAACCAACCTAAAGGGGGTACATTCTATAGGCGTTTTGTAGGCGGTTTGAATGCTCACAATGCATCGTCGAGCTTTTCAGACCAATTCTTTGGGTTATATCCAACCGACCTTTCTAAAATATGTTTAATAGCTCTATTGGTCACTTTGGTTTGTCTATTGGTTTGGGGGTGATATGTTGTTGATAACTTATGAGTCACTCTATATTTTTGTAAGGCTTTTTCTAATTGAGAGTTACAAAAATGTGTCCCCCGATCACTAATTAAAGCTTTAGGAACTCCAAATCTTGCAAACAACTTTCTTAAAAACTTTATCACAACACAAGCATCATTCGTAAGGACCGCAAAACTCCGCAATGATATCCTGATGTTCCAACAACGTCATGGAGAATCTCTATCTGAAGCATGGACTCGTTTGAAGGACTTACTCCAAAAACTCCCTCATTATGGCATAGAGCTTTGGCTTCAAGTCCAAATTTTTTATAGCCATGTCAATCCTGTCACAAGACGAATCATTAACCAATCGGCCGGTGGTAAGCTTCGTGACCTCAACCCCGAAGAATCCTAGGCAATATTAGAGGACCTCGCCCTCTATGACAACGAAAGTTGGAACGACCTAAGGGATTTCGCTAAGCCGGTCAAGGCAATCCACTTTACCTCAAGATGGCCCAAGTACATCTGACCGCCGTCTAATCGAGCTCGAAAATCAAGTCCAACGCTTGATGGATGCTTATCTTGCTTCAACACAGCTTACTCAAGTGAATAAAATCACTGCCTCATGTGAAATATGCAATGGTCCTCACGACACTCCATAAATTGCATATGAAGGCCCTAGAGCAGGCTTGTGTTGACTACGCATCTTTGCATGCGAATGAAATAAGAGGAAAGAGGTTCATCTCGAACCAAGGACCAAGGAGTTTCAATGATGCGCCAACACTTGGAAGGACAAACTAAATTTTAACTAGGAGCAAACTCAAACATTCACAAATCCATAGAACGAATCAATCTTTGTTCGCTCCTCTAGTAATCAGATAAAGCCTGAGAAGTCGTTACTTGATTTTGACTCTAACAAAGAGAAGAGGCTGTCTCACTTAAGAACCCAACTCGAACAACAGCAGGACGACATGATTAGAAAAATTAATCTTCTTTGGAAAACTGTCTCCGAAATACTCAATGACACATCTCCTCCTAAAAATACAGGAAATTCCATAGCCCCTAAAAGCATTACAGCAATCAGCCATGACGAGAAGGAGGAACTCAGAAAGAAAGGAATCAAACGCCCATCAAAATTGCTCTCCCCAAAATATCTCTCTCCCGCATCCATAGAAGAACTTAAACAAAAATCCGTTATCTCCAAAACCGTCCACAATTTGTCAGATTTAAAATAAAAAAATTAAAATCGTTATGACAAGCCATAGACAGTAATACGAAAGAAGAAGACGACTCATCGACCAACGCATGCAATCTCAACCTCGGTGGTATGGTGAAAGTAAATGAAGAGGTAAAGGAGAAGGGCAAGGATGAAGATGAAATGGAAACCATCATGGAAGTAGAAGAGGTGTTCGAAGAGGAAGAAAGTGAATTTGAAACTGAACAAGAAATTGAAGAAATATTTGAAGATGAGGAAGATGATGTAGATGATGAAAACTTTAACTCATTCCCAACTATGAAGGAATACGTCACATCATGAATGGTTGTTAAATAATCCTCGACCCCCGTGGGTAAAGGCGAAAGTAAAAGCCGGGAGCCCAAACAACATCAAAATCTCCTGCATGGTCGGTCACATCTTCAAGAGACACACTTACATATACCTAGAATCACCAATCAACATCATGTCTAGACGACAATATAATCAAATCATGACTTATGGGCTTGAATCAAGGCATAAACCATCAAACCCCAATAAAGTTAGTAACTTTGTAGGAAGAATAAGAGTCCTAAAGATTTTCATAGGAAGCTTCGCCTACGAATGCGACTTTATGATATTAGAAGATACCACTAGAATTATCGATCACCACCTTAGCGAAATGGTGTTTAGAAGGCCCTTCATTGAGGAAACAAGACTTGTCTACAATAAAGGAGAAGGAACGGTCATGTTTGAGCAAAATGATGTGAAAATCACATTTAAAATGCCTCACATCATGGAGATATTCAAGCAAGCAAAACTTATGGGATTGAGCACCGATTTTGTACCCCCATTCGCCCATGAGAAAAACTTTAGCCATGGAAGGACGCACTACTACCAAAGCTTACTTATCGAAGATGAGTACAAGCAAGACGGAGGTGATAGGAGGGGAATTAGGCATTTAATGAGGTTAGAAAAAGAGATGATGGATAACGAAGGAGAAGTCACGTAAGGTCGTGTGACTTCGAGTCTAGCTACAAGACTCGTTAATAAAGAAAAGCGCTTCTTGGGAGGCAACCCGATTTACTTTTCTCGCAATTAGGAGTGGCCTTTCCATACAAAAACCCATATTTACCTTTATAAACTTGTTACTCCTTGGCTTTAGTGGTGGAGATGTGTATCCTTGCCAAGCTTATGACAGAATACTCGTCACGACCGAGCAATTGAGCGAATTAGTTACATGTTACCACATAGATTAGTTGAGTGATTTGAGTGTTTTCATTTTCCTATTTCGTGAGGTGTTTGGTTGTGTACTTGTAATAGATCAAATAAATGCTTTAACGGAAAATATCCTTAGGGATACATTTTTATAAACTTCTAAAGGCTACTTGAGGACAAGTAGGATTCAAGTGGGGGGATATTTGATGACATCAAATAACGTCTATTTTATAGCATAATTTATCCCATGTATATTACCCATTTTGTATAATTATTGCAAATAATTGTTACTTAATCATTTGTATTTGAGAATTGCAGTAATTATGGAGTACTTGGTGAAGTTATGCTAAAAGGCACGCATTTTGGAGCATAAACGAAGAGTTCGAGAAAGTCTACTTATCTGACAGCAAATACGCCGTATTATTCTAGACCTATACGACGTATCCAAGACTTTGACGAATCAAAATACCATTACCTGACTTTGAAGAATACGCCGTATCCACATCAGTATATACGTCGTATATTATACTTTGGTCAAATATAAAGAAAAGCACACTTTCAGCCAATACTCCGTACCCAAGAAGCTTGATACACCGTACCCAATGAGCCAATACGTCGTACTGGAGTAGCCCAATACGCCGTACCCAATAGGTCCGATACGCCGTACCCAATAGGTCCGATACGTCGTATCCAGGATGTCCGATACGCCGTATCCATATCAGCTCAAGAAAATTCTGGAATATTTTATTCTTGGAGCCCACGCCAAGTCATCCAATACGCCGTATTGAGCTTCCCAATACGCCGTATCGAACCGACTACCATACCCTATATATACAGACGACCCTAAACTCAATTTTAATCATGCAAGTGAATCCCTAAACCACCAAGTCGACCAAGAGACGATCAGAAGAGCCTAGAAGGTCATAAAAGGCCTCAAGATCATAAGAAAACTCTTGTATTCTTCGCACAACCGAATACGCATTTGATCGAGGTTTCTTTACTTTAATCGTTCATATATCAAACTGTGTGTATTTTTACAA
>BQNB010057314.1:26441-38268 GCA_026074375.1 Tanacetum coccineum | reverse complement strand
TTAAATTAAAATATCTTTTTATATATTTATTTTTTTATGATCTAATTTCACCATATTTTCTAGAATTTTGTGCTCTTTAATTCAACATCCATTTTGATATATTTTTATTTATTTTTAGTTTTTTTCATTTTAATGCCCCTAAAACCGCTGCTTTGCGCGGATACCATTCTATATAAAAAGAAACCCAGTTCCAAAAATTATTGACGAGAGATGATGATTCCCGTAAAGCAAGTTAATATTAATGATATTTATAGATAAGAAGCATTAGGTTGGGAACACGATTATTTTGAAGGCAATGGCTTTGTTTCCTCTCGGGAGACGTGTTAAAGTGTTTGTTTCACATCCTTCTGGGCAACCGGCAATGGCCATTGTAACATTTAATCATACTCTTTGTTATTCTCATTACCATCATACTTTTGTACGCATCATGATATTTTTTTATTGACATATTCAAATAGATATCTTGATATTTTGCTACTAGAAGATGATATCATTTCAATAACACCATATTATCTGGCCCTGAAATAGTACCAATTAGTCATGTACACAAGTTAACTATTGACAATTAGTTATGTACAATAATCACTTCTTGGTAATTCTAGAGCTGTTAAGTTAAATATTGACAATGTTTGGTTTGAACTAAGTGAGCTAGCTAAGCTGGTACCTATCGAAACAAGTTGACCACCAGTCCCGTCTCCAAGTTTGCATGCCTTAGCTCATGTGCGTTGTTGTTTCTAGCATCTGCAACACTATCATATTCTCGTATTATGAAATAATCTTCTCTAGCTTCTCACGAGTTTCCACAAGCTGTTTTTTCATCTTAACCAACTTTTCCTTTGATGATTTTATAGATTCTTCTAGGGTCATAATCTGGTGTGACAATGGTTCGTTTCCAACTTTGATCTTTTGAACCATGTCTAGCTTTTTCTGGGCCTACGAGAATCTAGATCCTAAGTTTTCAAATTCATTGAAATCCTCTTGAAACTTTGTTATTTGATCTTGTGTGGGTTCATCCATAGATGTTTCCAGAAAAGCTTTAATGAGCAGATGCAACTCTTTCAATATCAATTGCCACATTGGTTTCTTCATATTCATCCTTAGTCGTTTCTCGATGTTAGCAGTTGTACATGTCACTGATAATACACAAAAATACCATCTCATTAAAAAACAATGCGCATTTAGACCATTTTAATGCATAAAACAATGTCATGTTAAACAATAACACGTTGATAAACTAAGCATGTCACATTTACTAACTTCCTATGAAAGTTAATGCACACTTTAGACAATTTTAATGAACAAGATATTGTAATTTTAAACAACAGTGTGTTGATTATCTAAGCATGAGATTTTCTAAACTTCTATGCAAAAGAATGCATATTTAGACCATTTTTAATGCACAAAATAGTGTTATTTCAAACAATAGAGTGCCGATTACCTAAGCATGTCATATTTTCTAAACTCCTATGAAAACAAATGCATATTTAGACCATTTTTAATTCACAAAATAGTGCCATTCCAAACAATAGAGTGTTGTTTACCCAAGCATGACACTAATACTAACTTCTTATGAAAACGAACACACATTCAGACCATTTTTAATGCACAAAATAGTGTTATTTCAAACAATACTGCACATATTACCTAAGCATGTTACTTTTACTAGCCTCCTATGAAAACTAAGACACACTTGACGCGTTACCAATGTAGAAAACAATATTATTTCAAACTACTCACGACTATCCTAACTTATCACTCTTTTACTAACTTACTACAAAATTGGATCGCATTTTAATGTTCAAGGTGCTGATGTATTCAATTCATTCATTGTTAACGCGGGTCTTGAGGAAGTCCCCATTGGTGGAAGTGCGTTTCCTTGGTTGTCAGATTGTCTGGGGACTAAAATGAGTAAAACTTGATAGGTTTTCGGGTGTTCCCAACAATCTGCTTAAATATTGCCTCCTCATATTGCGCTTTATTACATTGGAAAGCTACTTATCCAGATCACAGGCCTATCCTTTTACGTGAGACGATCATGCTTACGGTCCTGGTTCTTTTCGATTCTTTATACTGGTTAGAATTAGAGGTTTTTTACACTTTTGTTTCTTGATCACTGGAGAAATTGCCCCATCAGACATGTCAAATGGTATGCGAACCATGACGGGGTAAGTTGAAATTCCTCTAATCTAAAATTTGAAAATGGTATTTAAAGTAATAGGTGTAATAGAAAAGTCGCTATTCGACAAGCTTAAGGAAGAATTTACAGTCTTGTGTGGATGAGGCTATTGATAAGAGTGCTTGGGACTGAAGAGGATGTTAAATAAAGGGTCGAGGTGTGAATTCGCTGCGGTGTATATTGATCAAATGCCATGGCTTATGGATTTGGACTCAAAAGGCAAGTTTAAAATGTCCATAGATAGGTGATGAAAATTCGATTTTTTCATGGATGTGAATAAAAAAAGGCTTAACCTCATCAAATATTAGCGGGATATATGTTGATGGCCGTGTGGAGAAGCTCAAGCCGATCTCGACGTTAAGCGGGAGTTTTAAAGTCATTTTCAAGAGATTTGCATAAGCCTGATGTGAGCGGCGAATCCGTTACTAATTGATATGTCCTTATCGAGTTCTATCTTCAGGTGAACAACGTGACGAGCTTGAACGGCGAATATCGGGTGAAGTGTTGACGATTGAGGAGATTAAGAGGCTGTGCGGAATTGTGGTAAGACAAATCCCCGGTCCGGAATGGATTCACTTTGAATTTTATCGCCAATTTGGTTCTACTATTGATAACGATGTGTATGCGGCGGTCACTCCTTTCTTCTCATAAATGGAGATATCTCAGCGGGTTGTGATTCATCTGTTTATAGCTCTGATTTCGCAAAGTACGGATCTATTTGGTGTTAAAGACTTATAAGACCTCATTAGTCTTATGGTCAGTATCTATAGATTTGCTAAGATTTGACGAATAGGTGGATTACGTTTTTGGGAGACATTGCTAAGCGAGGTGCTAATCGGCCCTTTTTTCGCAGGGAGACAATGTGTTAGAAGGACGTTTTATTTTTAAATGCGGTTTTACATTGGTGTTCTATGAGAAGTGAAATCTTGTATTTTTAAGGTGATTTGAGAATGCTTATGATCTCGGTTCCCGATGGGTTTTTGAGATGATGTTCTCAAGAGAGCTTTGGTTTCGGTAACATGTGGTGCAAGTGGATTCTATGTTTTGCCTTAAATCTTAAAGGGAGTATCCTTGTTAATGGATGTCCTACCGACGAGTTTCAATTCTATAAAGGATTGAAGCAAGGGGATCCGTTATCCCCTTTTCTGTTTATTCTCATTATGGAGAGCCTTCACCTCTCATTCCAGCGGGTGGTTGATGTAGGGCTGTTTAAAGGCATAAATTTAAATCATTCGTTGTGCCTTTCTCATATGTTTTACGCGGATGACGCTATTTTTATGGGGCAATGGAGTGATGGGAATATTACAACATTAATTCATGTGTTGGAATGTTTTTTTCATGCGTCAGGTCTTAAGATTAATCTGTGCAAAAGTAAGATCATGGGGGTGAACGTAGAGGGTTCGTATGTCAATCAAGCGGCTGTTAAGTTGGGGTGCCAAGTGCTTACTAGTCCATTTATTTATCTTGGTACTAAAGTGGGTGGAACTATGTCGCGGGTTCAAGCATGGCAGGAGGTCGTGGAGAAAGTGAAGACTCGGCTCTCCAAGTGGAAAATGAAAACTTTATCCATTGGAGGTCGACTTACATTGCTGAAATCTGTGTTAGGTTCTATTCCTATATTCCATATGTCGTTATTTAGAGTTCCATCAAGGGTTCTTCAAATCTTGGAATCTATCCGAGGTCGTTTTTTCAATGGTTATGAGATTGGCAGTAAAAAGGTGTCGTGGGTGAAGTGGAATAATGTTTTAACGGATAAAAAACGTGGTGGGCTCGGTGTTTCAAGCCTGTACGCGTTAAACAGGGGGTTGATGATTAAATGGCTTTGGAAATTTTTTGTTCATAAAGATTCTCTTTGGACGAAAGTCATTACGGCGATTCATGGTGTAAATGGTAACGTAAGTTCTAGCGGGGCGAAAGCTGGCCGATCTTGCTGGTTAGCTATTGTGGATGAAGTTCGGGCTCTTCATAAAAAAGGTGTGTACGTTTTTGATTTCATGAATCTTAAATTGGGCAATGGGGAAATGGTTAAATTCTGGCTGGATAGATGGTACGAGGGCGGTATCCTTAAAGATCTCTTCCCTCGGATGTTCGCTCTTGAGAATATGAAGGAGATTACTATTAGTTCTAATTTAAACGGCGATAATCTAGCTGATTCTTTTAGGCGCAACCCTAGGGGGGGATTGAACAGACTCAATTTAGTAAGTTGGTGGAGCTGGTTCAATCGATTAGCCTAGTGCCTATGAATGATCGTTGGGTTTGGAATTTGGAGAGTTCGGGAGAGTTCTCGGTGGCTTCTATTAGGAGGTTAATTGATGAGATGCGTTTTCCGAATATCGGTGATACGACTAGGTGGGTTAAGTATGTTCCCATTAAAGTTAATATCCTCGCTTGTAAAATCAGGTGTGATGTCCTTCCTACTAGAATGAATCTGTCTCGGAGAGGTATTGATATTCAAGATATTTCGTGCCCCATTTGTGATTATGGTGTTGAGTCATTAGAGTACTTATTCTTTAGATGCAATATGATTCGGGATATTGGTAAACAGATAGTTCGGTGGTGGAATATTAACTATGAAGAAGTGAGCTCGTATGAAGAATGGAAAACATGGTTAACTTCATGTCGTATGGCGCCTAAGCTTAAGCAAGTGTTCGAGGGTGTTTGGTATACGCTATGGTGGTTTGCTTGGACTTATCGTAATAAACTCTTATTCGACAAGAAAACTCCAACGAAGTCGATCATATTTGATAATGTTATTTCTAGTACTTCTCTTATTACTTTGTAATCTAGCTCGTTTGGTTGGAACGAATGGCTAAAAAACCCTTCTCTTATTACTTTGTAATCTAGCTCCTTGCTAGTTGTGTGGAATAAAATCGCCGTTAAAAAAATACACAAAAATACCATCTCATTAAAAAACAATGCGCATTGAGACCATTTTAATGCATAAAACAATGTCATGTTAAACAGTAACACGTTGATAAACTAAGCATGTCACATTTACTAACTTTCTATAAAAGTTAATGCACACTTCAGACAGTTTTAATGAACAAGATAATGTAATTTTATACAACAATGTGATGATTATCCAAGCATGAGATTTTCTAAATTTCTAAGAAAACGAATGCATATTTAGACCATTTTAATGCACAAAATAGTGGTATTTCAAACAATAGAGTGCCGATTACCTAATCATGTCATATTTTCTAAAATCCTATGAAAACAAATGCATATTTAGACCATTTTTAATTCACAAAATAGTGTCATTCCAAACAATAGAGTGTTGTTTACCCAACCATGACACTAATACTAACTTCTTATGATAACGAACACACATTTAGACCCCTTTTAATGCACAAAATAGTGTTATTTCGAACAATACTGCACATATTACCTAAGCGTGTTACTTTTACTAGGCTCCTATGAAAACTAAGACACATTTGACGCGTTACCAATGTAGAAAACAATATTATTTCAAACTACTCGCGACTATCTTAACGTATCACTCTTTTACTAACTTACTACAAAAATTAATGCACATTTAGAGCATTATTTAGTTTACAAAATAGTGTTATTTCAAACAATATTATTCCAAACAACTCATGATTATCCAACTGTACCACACATTTACTAACTTACTACGAAAACTGATTCACATTAAGTAAATTTATAGTGAGAAAATACACTATTTAATTAAAAGGCATGTTAATTACCTAAGCTGCCACTTTCCTATTTTTAAGGCACAAACATATGTTTTTTTCCAAACAAAGGTAACTAGATTACCTAAGCATTTCACTATAACTAAATTCATGTGACATTTACCCCATTTTGATGCACACAAGAGTGTTATTTCATACAAAGGCATGTTGATTACCCAAGGATATCGCTTCTACTAATTTCTTATCAAAAGTAATGCACATTTAGCCTATGTTTATCTACAAAACAATGTTATTTTATATAAGGGCGTGCTAATTATCTAACGATATGTATTTAGTAACTTCTTATGAAAACTAATGCACATTTAACTATTTTTATGCACAAAAAAGTGTTATTTCATACAAAGGCATGCTGATTATCTAAGGATCATGACACCTTTTGTTACTTATTGTGACACTATTTTGGTGAAAACTTTCTGGAATGATCGTTTTGCCTTTGTATTCGGGACTCACTTGTGGAGATCAGGTTACTGATCTTTGAATTCTTTTACCCTTTTCATCGTTTGTATTATCATTATATATAATAAGAAAGTAATTTATGAACACATGTTGACTATACATGATTTCTTGTGGGATATTTTCAGGACCTGATATTTTCTCCTTCTCCTAGAGGGAAAAGAAAAGTTGTTATCTCAACAAATATTGCAGAGACATCCTTGACACTGGAGGTAGTTTTGAGTAATATTATTGATTGTTAATGGTATATTCTTTGCTACGATTTTTATTTGTTGAATGCTTCCGTATTTCATTTGATGGAGCAGGGTATCGTCTATGTTGTTGATAGCGGACTTTCCAAACAACGATTCTACAACCCGATATTTCATTTACTTTTGTTAGCTATATCTTGCATATAACGGCTTAAATGGTTTTTTACTCTCTAATTTATCTAGCTTTGAAGGAATTGTCTAAAACTTATAAATTATTTTACTTCTTGTGTGTCATGATCTTACAAATCTAGTATGTTATCCTTTATAGATTACAAACGTAGAAAATCTTGTAGTGGCGCCAATGTCCAAAGCATCTGCTAGGCAAAGGGCTGGGAGGGCTGGAAGGGTTGGACAAGTAAGACCAGGGAAGTGTTAAAGGTACTGATATATTGTGCATCGTATATGTAAAGTGAATAGTGCTCACTTTTTTGGCATAAGGAATACAGAGTATTAATTTTATAATGCGCTGCTCGTATATGTCCTTATAACTTTTTTTATCACAATTATCATGTTATATACAGAATATTATTTTGTCAACGAGATGTCTTCACATGGGATTCCTAAGATACAGAGATCAAACCTTGCCTCTAGCGTGATTCAGGTATACCATCTGTACATTATGATACATAATATAGTATCTGCATCTTTAAAGATTTTAACAAAATTGTTTACTAAATGCAGTTACAAGCATTGGTTATTGATAATATCTTAAGGTATGATTGGCCATCATCACCATGAAGCAATGGTTAGAGCTCTTGAAGTACCATATTCACTTGGAGTTATCGATGATGATGCTAAACTTACTTCACCAGTAGGATTGCAAGTTGGAGAGCTACCATTGGTATGTTATGATTGAGATTATATTGTATGTGAGATTTTTGAGAAACACATGCTAGTCATGTACATTCTCTATTGCTATTGGGGTCGTTTGATATATTTTATGCTTCGCCATGTGGATTCACTTGGAAGTTATATATAGTAATATCATATATAATTCTTGTTTTTAGGATCCCATGGTTTCAAAAATGAGCATAGCATCAGATCAGCTTGGATTCTCTGAAGAAATTATCATTGTGTCTGCCATCCTCTCAGTTCAGGTGACTAAAAGACCTAATTTTCCAACTTTTGTAACTTCATAAAAAAAATCAGTGTTCCCAGTGTGTCTGACCTCGTTTCAAGATTGTTTATATTCTAATAAGTAATCACACAACTTTTCACAATCAATATGGATATCCGTTAAGAGGCAGAGAGAGCTAGGTGAAGCCAAAATGAGATTTGCGGCAGCCGAGGTGTGTTATATTACTCAATAGATATATTACTGAAAATTCTTTTATATTACTGAATAGATCTATTACTGAAAATTCTTTTATGTACAAAACAATGTTATTTTATATAAGGGCGTGCTAATTATCTAACGATATGTGTTTTACTAACTTCTTATGCAGACTAATGCACATTTAGCTATTTTGATGCACAAAGGAGTCATATTTCACAAATCAGGTTCAATTACGCAAATATATCACACTTTTTACCAACATTCACATTTAGCTAATTTGATGAACATAATAGATATATTTTCATCTAATGCACATTTTAACGAGCTGTAAATTAATAAAGCAATGTTAAATTAGAAAATTAACACCTTTAGAATATTAACAAAGAATATGAACCAAAATCATTCAACTTTATAATAATATGAACAAATTTAGGCTTAGTTCACTTACGCAAGCATTTTTTCCTGTAAAATTAGCAATCACGTGTAAACTTTGCCTAAATTCATATGAAATATAATGCACATTTAGCCCTTAATTATTGCACAAGCACGTGTAAACAGAGATCATGCTCATTTCATGCCCTTACAACTTTACCTAAATTCATACGAAATATAATGCACATTTAGCCCTTAATTGATGCACAAACACGTGTAAACCGAGATGACAATGTTTTCATTCCCTTATAACTTTGCCAAAATTCCTACCAAATATAATGCACATTTAGCCCTTAATTAATGCACAAAAACGTGTAAACCGAGACCACGCTGATTAACTGAAATAAACCTGATCTCGGTTTAATCGGTTTTAAATTAGGTCTACTTTACTTACCAGTGCCTTTCAACACCATTTTCATCAGTAAAATGATCGATTAAAGCTTCTTGTATGTGGATCTCAATATTTTTTATAGATGAATGATCGTGTAGGTGGACCTGAATGATCTTATGGATTTTTAGAGAGAGAGATAAGGTGACGAATGCGCGTTTAGCTTGTTATTAATTTACAAAATCATGTAGCCTCAAACAAATAACGATTAAACAAACATGCCACATTCCAACAAATACTATATGAATCTAATGCACATTTAGCCCATAATTAATACACAAACACGTGTTCAATCAAATCTGATACACATTTTCATTTAATTATTAATTATTTCTTAAATAAATAAGCAATCTTTCATTTAATTACATCAATACCAGTAAATTTTGCAATTTTTAAGGAACGATTGTGGAGCTTCTTTGTACGCTTATAAGCTTCTTGTTCTTCATTATATGACAAAGATATAGTGATTGATACTCTCCTTCCACTCTTCTTCTTCTTGTTGTTGCTAATTTTTACAAAAAAATATGTTTAAAATCGTGAATTTCTATGATAATATGAACAAAATTAGGTCCACTTTACTTACCAGTGCCTTTCAACGCCATTTTCATCAGTAAAATGATCGATTAAAGCTTCGTGTATGTGGATCTCAATATTTTTTATAGATGAGTGATCGTGTAGGTGGACCTGAATGATCTTATGGATTTTTAGAGAGAGAGATAAGGTAGTTTAAGAGAGAGAGAGAAAGAGTATGTGGATCTCATGATTGATCGAGTGTATGTGTGGTTTATGTTATATGATGAAAAGACCTTTTTGCCCTTTCAGACTTAATTAAGATTATGGTTTAATCTCATCCATTGATTTTAAATCAATGGCCAAAACTCCTTCTTATTCTTTTTATGAAAAAAGTCTTTTTATTTTAACTCTCCTCTCTCTCTCTCTCTCTCTCTCTCTCTCTCTATATATATATATATATATATATATATATATATATATATATATATGAATGGGATCGTGAGAAAACCTAATCTCGGTAACTCTTCTCGAAAAAATTAGGGCATCTGTTTAGTTTTTTTAGTGCATCTGTTTGGTTTTCTAGGTTTTCCAGCAAAATATAGTTTTCTCTAGAACCCATCCCATATATATATTGAAAACTCATTTTAGGTGTAGAACTTTACAGAACTCCTTTCAGCCAATCAAAATTTAGTAAATATTAAATGTTTTTATTTAATTGAAAAGGGTATATTAGTCAATCACATTTTTTACTTTCTATTTTTTAAATAAAAAACATTTTTTAAATCCCTTATTTATCGGAATTAAAAAAATAAATTTTTTTACACTTTTTTTCCAAGCATATATGTTTTAAATAATACAGTGCATATATGTAATTCTAAAAAACATATATGTTTTTTTTTTCAAATGTGATTTTACATATTTGTTTATAGTATACAATTTTATATATTTCAATGTGTTTTACTTAAGGTGTTAATTGCACATATGTTTCTAGTGTACATTATTTAAACTTCAAATTAAAAACCCAAAACATAAACGTTATACATATGACGTTTGAATTTATAACAAACCAATAACAAAATATCATATACAAAATTTGATATCAAATAAAAATACAAATAAAAAACAAAAGTATTATCAAATTCATTATAACATGTGTGCACGCCTTCTGAAAACATATATGCACGCCTTCTGAGAACATATGTGCACGACTTCTGAAAACATATATGCACCCCTTCTGAGAACATATGTTCGTTGATCATCTTCATCACACACCATCTTTCTAATGATTGAGACATCCCGCTGAAACAAATATATAAAACAAAAAAGGAACTAGTTATGTCAAATTATAACATGTTAAATTAATTGTAAAACTAATTGATAAATTAAAACTTAAGCAAAAGCATATATGTCCCGGACTATAATTCGTGACACATGACAACCTAACGAATCTATAATCATTACAACTATAACATAACAAATCAATAAACAACTAGCAAACACCTACGCACAATTAACAAATCTTATGAAAAAATAACATCAAAACACGAGGTACTGTTGCAAAAATGATAATTACGATCAAGTGTTTCTAGAAGAAGATCAATATACTTGTTCCCTTCTATGATAGCTTTTTTTATTTAGCTAGTAATTAAGTTACATAAAACAATTAATATAGATGAAGTTATGCAATCAAGAAACAGGTCACATATATTGCATACATGTTATATACTACATCCAAACAACAGGTCCTCATAGGATCATATTATCATCACGACCATCTGTCATAATCGATCTCTTCTCGAAGTCATATACATACGCCAATAAAAACCAAATGTACAGGGGTGTTCAAACGGTTGGTTTTCGATTGACCGTAGTTGTTCGGTTTGGTTTATTCGGTTTTGCAAGAAAAATACATACACCCAATAACCAAACCATAAGTGTGCAAAAACAAACCAAACCACCCAAATTAGAAAACGGGTTGATCGGTTTGGGGCTGTTAAACCGAATTAGAACATTTAGATGTACAGTTTAACAAACAAAAAAACAACGGCTAAACAATTACGAATGTAGAAAATAAAAACTTGTTAACTAAAAAATTGAATTCATATTAAGCCCAAATACATAGTGTTAAAGACTTAATGCGTTACTAAAATCAAAAATGAAAATGATGTAAAGACATTTAAAATTAGTCATCCCGCTGATTAAATGTGCAATGGAGCGTCAAATGGGATTTTCATTCGCATATAATAAGCCTTCAATTTTAAATATCAGTCGCACTTAAAATTTCTCCTATACTACACATATAAAAGTCAATAATTTACCTTAGATCATGATGAAAAAACGTAGATCAGGAACAACAAAAAGATTCTTCGAAAATGGCCATAAATGAATGAGATCTTGTAATTATTTCTTGAATCGATCGGAAAACATTAGTTGATAAGGATTTCTAAACGTGTTAAAAGATTTAATTGACACAGATTTATAAAACCAATGAGATGAGAAGATTGTTAATGGAGGCTAGGGTTTCAGGAGAGATAAGTTTGTGAGAGAGAAAAAATAGTAACTCACCGACGAATTCAAAGAAAAATAAAATTTAGAAATACCATCCATACCCTTTTCAGCCTTTTG
>BQNB010057314.1:3072-23913 GCA_026074375.1 Tanacetum coccineum | reverse complement strand
AGTCTTACCTTTGCTACTAGACACCACTGTTTTAGCAATGTCTGCATCATACACTTCTTTATCTTTGTTCCTTCCGCTTCTCCTTAACCCTTTAAAGTAATACAGCACCATGTTTTAGTTTTAACAGTATTTTAAAGTATAACCTACTTACCAAACACACCTTAATTAATACTATCAAACACACCATAATTAACTACACAAAACATATACATAACGGAATATAATTTGTGATCAATGGAAACCAAACACATATGCACCCATTGCTTATATCAAATTATGAAAACTTCTTTGTAACATTACAACTAAAATAACATACATGCACGCTCTTAGACAATGACAAATTACGCAAACTTTTATTAATCCGTAACACATGTGCATAATTTTAGAAACCCATATTCACAAGTCAAACCTAACTTGAACAAAATTTTCTAATTTTCAGTTTTTTTAGTTTGGGCTTCTACCATATTTGAATAAGGATATCACAAAAAATAGACCAAAAACTCATTTACACGGGCCTGAATTTATACTAACATAAAGTACTCTATAGACATAACACCAGGTCCCGTACACTTACGAAATGGTACATCTCACTACTCTATCAGTTAAGCAAACAAACAACTAAGTATCTGATGCATATTAAAGAAGACTCTACGATTACATCTATTACCAAGTCATGTGGCATTATCAGTTTGCACAAATAAATTACTGTTATAAATGTAAAGAACAAGAACACAAGAATAAGAGAAGAATGAGGAGAATGGAGAATTCTTATTCATGTATATCAATCCAAGAGGTTACAAGTATCAAGTATTTATAGGGAAGATAAATACATGTAAACCCTAACGGGCCGGTTGAGATAATGGTGAATATACATAAGCCCATTAGTATTATTTTACAACAATTACAAAAATTTAATCCAAGATAAAAATTTACAATTTATTTTACCTCAACATAGTATGAACATATCATAAATGCAATTTTTACATTCAACAAGTCAAAATATCAACGAGAAATTTTGTGTTTCTCCATCTCGAAGACAGTACATAAATATGTCATACTATATAAAACATATATAGATTATAAACATATCAGGTGAGCTTTGAATCTTAAGAATTCATATAGACACATGCAAAATCTGAACACATACGCACACCCCTTTTTATTGATTTTATACCAACCACAAGACACACTTGTACTCTATACACTTTTTTACGAAATTTTGAGCATAGAACACGTATACACCTATGTAATGACTTTATAAAAAACAATCTGGCATTCTAACAATATGGCATACTAAGAATAATAAACTAAACCTATCAAACACACCAAAATAAACTTACCAAACACATATCTTTATTACTCTACTGAATTTAATCTTTTTAAACATATTAAAAGACAGTCTTGTATACTAACAATAGTGAATTCCATCACAAATTAAATCATTATCCAAATATCCATGTAATGACTTTTTACCCGAACCATATGCACTGTTTCTTCCCAAATCAACAAAATCATCGTCCGACGTTTCATTGTTTACATCAATGTATTTGTCGTCGTTATCTGGTTCGACTACAACTTCCTTTCCGTGCCTCCTTCCACTTCTTCTTGAATCTATCCAGTATACAATAACACAAGGTTATTTTCAACAAATATAAACATCAATGTTATTCATACATTTTCAAGACACCCTTGTTTTTTCCTCACAAAACCAAAACCCATCTGTTTTTATATACGCATATCTAAACACTTGTGTTTTTTCACAAATCCAAAACATCTTTCTTTTCATTCCACATATCCAAAACCCGTATGTTTTTTTATACACATATTAGACAATTGTGTCATTTATATTGCTATCAGAAACTACTTGCTAATCAAATGAATAAATTAACAATTAAAGATTAGATTTATGCAAACATGTATGCAGCAGAAACCTTTATCATTGCTATCCGACAACACTGATTTAGGCTACTCTGCATCATATATAAACTTTCATACATGTTATGATCTTAACACTCAATGTATTCCACTAATCACCAAAAACATCATATTAATCTAATTGTTTTTTCAAACTTTTAGCATAATCGATCAATTAACACATTGTATATATCTACAAAATACCTATTTAGCAAACCCCTAATGAATAACACACATGCATTTCCTTATAAACTACAAATTCAACTGGTCCCAATATCAATTGTGCACTTATGTATACTTTAATCAAAAAACAAGAATTAAAAAAAAGATGCATTTATAGACTAATTCAAAGAAATCACGCTTACCTTTCATGTTTCTTCAACCAACGCATAATAACGGACTCCGATTCGATACTATTTATACAAAAACCGGTGATGATATGATTTAATGCAAGGGGATTTGATGTATATACAGATTGATTCTTATATAGTTAAGGAATTAAAGAAAAATTAGGGATTACGATTGATTATTGAAGTGCGAGATATTTGGTAGTTGAAATTTGATATTTTGAGAGAAATTGGGGATAATTTGATTTATCGATTGATAACAAATTAAATGGTGACTGGAAGTTTTTTTTTAAATACCGAATGTACCCTTCCTAATACATTTCCAGCCAAAATCTAATTTGCCTTATTTACATAAATGCCATCATTGATTATTGACCATTGATTAGATTATCCAAGGGTTTATATTGCTCTAAAATAGTTCTGTAGAGTTCTGCACATAAAATGAGTTCTCAATATAACGCGCCCCTATATATATATAGGGTGAGGTTATTGTGAAAAGTTACAAATGATAAAAAGTATAGGAAAGATTTCTAGCCATTGGATGTGAGGTATTAATGAGATTAAATTGAGGTATTAATTACATATTTGACACATAACGACTTGTAATTGACATACTAGCGATGTTGACACACTATTAATACGCTATTATTGACATACATGAATTTTTTATCTAACAATATTGACACACTTGCACATAATTTCTTCTAAGTGATACACAATTGACACATTTCACATGATATTAATGACACATAAATGAATTCTCACATGATATTAATGACATATAAATGAATTCTCTACAGTTTCTATCTTTTTTTACCTAAAATCCCTTTCTAGCCACTTAGGGATAATAGTTGCCAATAGTATCGCTAGGGATTGATTAATGCCACAAACTACTAACCACAGGGCGATTTATCAGTTTACTCATAAAAATAGTATGTAATTATTAATTTAATGGTAAACAGCAAAAATCTCTTGTGGTTTGTAATTTGTGGCACTATTCATCCCGAGCCGATACTATTGGCCACTAATCATCCTTTTAGTTTTGAAACGTTCGTTCAAAACTCATCCCGAGAGGGTTGATTTTTTGCAAAACTTTTTGATTTAAACTTTTTGCAAAAATCATCTTCAATAAGGATGATTATTGCCGAACATTGCCACACAGGAAATAGTGCAAATAGTATTGGCGTGCTGATGATTAGAGCCACAAACTACAACCACAGGGATGATTTTTCCGGTTTACCTCTTAATTTTTTTAAATAGTTGAAATTCTGGTTATTCGAGTAACGCCGAGAACCGAACGCGAATTCGAATTTCGGTTCTTTCGGTTCGGTTTTCCAGATGTCCAAAAATTTGTTTAAACCAAAACTAATCCGAACCGAATTAACTGATAACCGAACCGAAACAAAACCCTACCTATAACAAACGAATTAAACACAAGGGCCATAGTTTAAACTGTTTTCGTAAATTCCCTAACACTTTTTTTTCGAGAAAAACTGCATTTTTTCTCACACTTTTTTAAAAGTGTGAGTAAAAGTAAGACTATTACTTACACTTTGTAAAAAGTGTGGGTAAAAGTAAGACTATTACTTACACTTTGTAAAAAGTGTGGGTAAAAGTAAGACTATTACTTACACTTTGTAAAAAGTGTGGGTAAAAGTAAGACTATACTTACACTTTTTAAAAAGTATGAGCAAAACTAAACTATTGCTTACACTTTTTGGAAAAGTGTAAGTAAACATGTACTTTTACTTACACTTTTTTTTTGTGTCATTAAAAGTTGTGTCACTAAATGCCCCTTTTTTTGTAGTGAATATTGGGCTCGTTTTGTTCGCAATTCGACGATCTTTTCAGCGATATTTTTTTCTGAATGAATCGATAGATATGCGCTCCGTAATTGACGAATATTTATTTTTTTGAAAAGTTGTAAGTAGGTGAAAGTTGAGGGTGCACTTTGAAAATTGAGTTTTAAAAAAATATGAAAGAAAAAGGTAAATAGGTTAAAGTTCAGGGTGCGTTTTAGAAATTCAGTTTTTTAAATTTATATATTAAACTTCAACATTTTTTATAAAATCGTACGCATGTCAAAAGTGGTGCAATATTGGGCTCATTTTATTCGCAATTCGATGATCTTTTCAATGATATTTTTTTCCCCGAATGAATCGGTAAATATGCGCTCCATATTTGATAAGTAAAATTTGTTATATAAAAAAGTCGTAAATATGTTAAAGTTCAGGGCGCATTTTGAAAATATAAATTTTTTTTATCGAGATGCGTGCGTGGAGGAATATTTAATTCCCTTGGCGCTGGCTTACTGCTCTTATATATACTTATAATTTATCTATATCTTTTGAAAACTTCGTAATTACTTTAATATCCTTCCAAAATTTATAATTACATTAATATTTTTTTCAAAACTTGAAAAATACCAAGGTTATAAATAGCGTGAGGCGTGGCGTGGTGGTATGGCTAAGCCTCACGCATTTGCAAGCCATGGCGAGTCATGACGTTTTTAAGGCGTGACTTAAAGCAAAACAAAATATGAAAATATTTATAAATTTATATATTTATATCATATTCCAAATATATCGAGTTTACAAAAAGTGTCATACATAGGGAATAAAGTCAAGAAATCATTTTTGCATGTAATCTTTTTCATTTCTATATAAAAATTAGGAAAAGGGGCATTTTAGTTGAAAAGTTGAATTCAAAAAAGCCTCCACGCATCACGTTTTATCGCGTCTTATCACGTTTTTTCACTCCTCATCTCACGTCAAGCCTTAAGCCCAAGCCTTGATTTATTATGTGGCGTGAAGGTCACGCCTCGCGCCCTTGCGAGGCCTTTGTCTCCAAATCACGATCGACAAACTGCAAACGAAGGAATCTTAATCACAAATCCCCGACAGCGGCGCCAAAAACTGATGTAACAATTTTATATACGTGTAATAATATCAAAGTATAAGGAAGTTTACTAAAAATCCTTGAGGACAAAGATTTAGAGCAAAAATCCTCACAAAAATACTACACGTTTTAACCGGTAAGTGATTACCGGGTCGTTTTCCCAAAGATTTATGAAATTGAGACCACGTTTGTTATTTGAACAATGATTTGAATTGGTTCGAAGATGATTTGTTTTCTAAAATCCTAATAGTGATTAAATAAAGGAACAATTAAACCTAACTACGAGAAATCAAGACGGGAAAGTAAATTTTAACTAAAAACGCAAATTGGGATTCCTAAACAGGACCTAAAAACCCTAAATCAACAAAAATAAGTCCTACAATGATCTTTTTGATTTTTATAAGATTTAATTGACTAAAAGCTAGAACAAAGGAAACTAGAACAAAAACGAAGGTGTTTAAAGCTAAAAACGTGAAGAAAACAAGAACGGGATTCAATCCCGTTCTTTAAAAAACAAGATTTTACAATTTTAACCCTACAAACGTAAATCTAATTTTCCTAAGTTCTAAATGTTAAAAGAAAATTTTCTAAAAAATAATTATATTTTTTTGACTTTTTTATAATTTTTTATGAATTAAAAATGATTTTAACAAAATTAAATGTTTAAAAATACTAAACTATTTATAAAAATCCTAAAGTAGCTTGAACAATGTGGAATCTAAGAAAAATAAACTCGGGAACTCAGCTTATCAAATAAGCTGAGAAATAAGCCAAAACAGCTTATTATACTAAAAGGCCTAAAATGTGTATAAGAATTAAATGAAAAGAAACCTTCAACGGATGAGTAATTCTAGCACAGATGGTTATGCGAATGTAAGTTTGAGGCGTTGGTGTGTGAAACAGGAGGTCATGGGTTCGAATCCATGGCCTCTTGTCTTTATTATTTTTTTATTTTTTTTTTGAAAACTTTAAAAAACAAAGTTTTAGATAAGCTAGAAAGAAACAACTTTTATAAAAGCAACTAATTTTGAAAAACACTAAATAAGCTGGAAATCAGCTTATAATGATGACAGAATACTCAAAACTAAGTTTTTGGTATTTTTCAAAACTTAATAAGCTCAAAACTAGAATAAGCTAAGACTAGGATTGAATAAGCTATTATAAGGCTAACATTATCCTAATAAGCTAAATTTGACTAGAATTAAGCACATGACTAAAGGCTATAAGCTGACAAACAAAATAAGCTTTCATGGGAATCCACAAATTTCAAAACAGACAAAGTGTTGACTTTAAGCTTAAAGACAGAACCTTATGAAGATAAGCTTTATTCCTACTTTAAGTCTGGCCTAAAAGCTACTTAAAACTGTAGAGAAAAGTCATTTTCAAATACAAATAAGCAAAGAAAAAACACAATGAAAAAGGTAATTGCTATTTTGTGTTTTAATTTTTTTTATGAAAAAATTAAATAAGCTAAGCTTGACCCTATTAAGCTAATGACAACTGAATTTTAATCTAATAAGCTAGTTTTAAATAGAAAATAAACAAAATCAATAAGCAATAAGCTAAAATGCTCAAACAAGCACTTTGGTGGAAACTGATAACCAAACAGTCCCTAAGGGGAACTTTAAGCTTAATTTCCTATAAGCTAATGGATCCTTATGACTTTCTAACTTATACCATCTTAAACCTTAACCAAAAATCTACATGAAACAACTTTTAAAAATCATTTAGAAAATCAATTACTCAATGAAAAAGTGGCTTGAAAACAGCTTATTGTACTTAGTATATGCTGAGTAAACTTTTGAAAAGACAATTAGCAACTTTTGAGCTTAAAGACAGATAAGCAAAATGAAATGTTGGTACAAACATAAAGTTGAGACAGATTGACATTGACCTTAAACACCTAGTATGCTAAATATCAAGGCCAAAACTCCTAACAATTACCTTCTGGTATTTAAACTAGAAAAATGGTTGTTTTGCTGTTATCACTGCTGATGATGTTTTGAAACCAAGAAGGACTCAATTCTGTAAATACAACAAATGCAGACATTATAAACTTGATTTCTACACTAAAAGCCATAATAAATATGAAAATAAGTCACTAACTTAGCTATAAAACCTACATTGAGCTTAAAAAAAAAAAATTAATAAAAAAAAAAAAACTGCAATCTAGAATATGAATTAATGATCACAGATTCTCAAATTAACCAATTAGAAATTCTTATGAAATCTTTATCAAACTAATTAAACACATAATACCTGAAAATTATAAACCGAATATGGAATTTCAAATCAAAACCAAAGGATAAAATGGCCTCAAGCAGTACTAACTTTAGTTAGTACTGCTTGACCGAAACACCCCTTATTTCACTCTAAGTTCATTTTTGAACTTATAAATTTAAATTTAATGATCAATGTTTCGGATACCAGTTAATAATAAGATTCAAACAAAAACCTAAAATAAGCAAATCAAAGCAGACAAAATAAGCAGAACAATAAGCTTTTACTTAAGCTAAATATTTTTGGTTTTTTCACTAAATTTTAAGACAAAATTATTGAGAACTAAGATTTATAACTAATAATTTAAGCACTATTAACAATAAGCAAACTTATATATAAGCATAAGCAAGCTAAACTAACTGGAAAAGCAGACAAGTGAGAAGTTTAAGCAATTATGCATAGTTAAGCTAAATATTTAAATGAAATAATGGAAAAATGAAATTAAAAAAGTGAAGTGTACTTATACACATAGTCTAAAACAGAGTGAGAGTTCACTTAGGAGTTATCCAAAGCAGCTTAAGCTTATAGCTTAAGCTTATTACCAAATACGTAGTCACTTCCTATAAGCTTGACAATCACAATGCATATTTCTGCCCTTCTTAGTTTATATAAGCAGCCATCCAATTCCATTTAGAATCCAAGTCATTGAGTTTTTAGAAGTTTATGAAATAGTTTGAGAGCTTTTGGAATCAGTTTCAAAGCTGTATTTAACCATATTATCTAGCATCTAAAGTAAATTTATGAAAACGTAAGGAGCACAATTAAGAAAACTTTACTTTTATTGAATACTAAGAGTGATTACAAAGGTGAAATTGAAAATTACAATCAAAGCTAAACTTATTGAAAGAATAATTACATATTAATAAAGACGTATTTATAATTAAGCTTCTCATAAAATACTTCTTATTGATATATCTCTTGTGAGTGAAGTGATGCATTGTATTTATAGCTTGGAGATGGAAGGTTTCTAGGCCCTCAGTCTGTTAGACGCTCCCCTCTTCATCCACACCCTTCATTCTTTGCAATCATTGGCTCTTCAATGTTCACCGTTGGATTATTAAGTGAGCACACGGATTACCAGCGTGGCAATCCTTGTGTCATAGGCTTTGTGCTTCTTTTCCATTGTTTTTAGTGCAATTTCCATCATATGAGTGTGTTACTTTGAAGCACGCATGTCATTCCTTGAGTTAACTTGACCAATAGAAAACCTTGGTGACTCTTTTGCATTGATTGAGTGGAGCTTGCACTTGGAAATTCTCATTTAGCCATGTCAATTTCATTTTACCCTTTGCTTTTGAGGATGGGTTAAACAGAGAAGACGATGAACAGTAACACAATTGGTATTTCCAGACGCTCCCATTTCTTTTTATTTATACCTTTGTTTGCCCAGGGTAACAGGGTGCGGGACTTGTGTCTATCTGGTGTTAACTTGGGCTCTAGTAAAAATGGAATTAGGATTTATGGGACTATATGGGCTCGAGAAATATAAGGTTAAGTTATAAGAGATAACAATTCGGTTCTTCTCTTTAATAAAAAGGAGATAACAGTGTTAGGGTTTTTAGGGCTTTTGATGAATTTGGTTTAACATTAAGGGTATTTTGGGTATTTTCAAGGGTTTTGTCTTCTTGTGGTTGACTAATGTTGACCAAGGATTGACTATGTTGACCATTGATAGCAATCTTCTGGCTCTTTTGCACTCTATCCGTTCCCGTGCCCGTGTTTGTCCGGTTTTAACCATTTCCTTGTGATATTTGCATTATATCGTTACTACCATTCCCAAATAACATAATACACAATTAAAGGATTTTTTTGCATATTTGATCATTTAAGGGTCATTTTTTATATAGAAAGGATATGTGATTTCTCACATATCAAAATTCCCCAAACTAAGTGATTGCCGTGTCCTCACGTAATATTATATGCTCTAAAACCAAATACCTCAAAACCTTCCCAAACTAATCCTTTAAGAAGTAGTAAAGTCTTTTGCGAGGAGAGTTAAGAAATCACAAACTTTAAAACACCCCATTTTCCTATTTTTTAAAAACTTTTTTCCATTTTTTTAGCAACTACCTAGAATATTCTGACTTTCGTTATTTCCATAACTGTTAGGGATCATAGAACAAGATGCATTTTGATCTGAGAATGCCCCTAAAAGGATAAATTTATCGTCCCTGACTTTTTACTTGCTCTAAACCAAGCTTAAAACGAAATCACCGCTAAATATCAGTTAAGATGCTAACACTACTCATATTTGCAACTTGTGAACTTTTCACTCCCGACAATTATTATATCTTAGGTGAATGTGCTATTTTGAATTTCAACCGTGGATCAACATTTTGCAAAATACTATGCTTCACGTTCCACCCAAGAATAATGAGTTTGAAGGCAAGATCATCCCATGTAGCGACTTTCGTCTCGGCACATCCCAACCTTGCGGCTAAGTGACCAGGCTTTTGACACCCTACAGAGACTAGTATCGGGACTCACAGACCTTAGGTTTCAAAAACTCTCAGGTTTCCCGTATATAAAAACTTAAAATAGAATAGTCAAAGTTCAAAAGCATATTTGAATTTAACAAAAAGAGATTTATTTATTAATTCAAACTTAAACATAACATTTATGCAATTGTAACCCTCAACTTTTTAGAAGGCTGCAACATCGGCTGTGAGCCGGCTAGATGCAGCAAACTTTTATCAGTCTCAGATTTTTATTCTTACTATGGGCTTTCTTTAGAAGACTACCGCATCGGTTGTGAGCCGGCAAGAGGTAGTAAACTTTTATCAGCCAATAGTTTATAATTATTATTATATTTATTTATTTACTTTTTTTATTATTATTTTTTACTTTATATATAGAAGACTTCTTTTTGAAAAATTCAAGTATAAGTTTGAACTAAGACTAAAATTTTTGCTATACAATACATAAAAATTGTTGATTTAAGTTTAATCTCCAAAAACAGCACGTATTATTAATCCGGTTAGAGCTTTGAGGGGAACAAAGCTCAAATTACCTACATGAGCTCTTAGATTTCCAACTAATACTTGTTTAGCATCCCAGCAAAATCAACTTATCAGATTTTTCGTTCCTTCAGGAATTTCCTGCGAAGGATTAGCTAAAAGTTATGGACAAGCTAGAGCTCAACAAGCTCGATCGGGTCAAAATTTATTCTTATTCTACCAGTAGGAAAGTCAAAATTGTGACAAAACACTTATTTTATTTTTGAAAATTTTTTAAAATTTTTTCATTTTTTTTAAATTTTTTGTGGGAAAACGGGGTACGTGAGAACAACAGGCAAAGGTAGGTAAGATCATATCGAAGATATACTACCCCATACTAAAAACTTAAACATTGTCCTCAATGTTTCCTAATCTAAGGCTTAAAACCCCATACTAGAACTCAAAAAGTCGAATGCATAATCTAAGCATGAAGAAAGTATCACAAAAATCTTAAGCCGTTTATCAAGTATGCTAAAAGAAAAATGTTAGTCGATAATAATATTAGGATATCAGATTTCCCCAAACTAATGTCAAGCAAAGGCTAGGAATAGCTCGATGTGGACCGGGAAAAAAAAAAAAACATACCGAACACGAGAGTCTTCAGAAAATTTGGGGTCAATCCTGCAAATAACAAAGCTACAAACAACAAGAATCGAAGAGTACAAGCCTCCTCACATCACAATAGAAATAAGAAAGAAGATAGAAGGATAAGCATGGGGTGCCTCCCACGAAGCGCTTTGTTTTTGGTAACCGAGTCACATAGCTTGACTCGATCCCCGAATTCATTCGTCCTTAGAGAAAGTGTGGAGATCCTGGACTACCTTGGGTGGTAAGTCCTCTCCGAAGTAATGCTTCACACGATGACCATTCACCTTAAAGTTTGGACCATCGGGTTAAGATAATTCGTTGATTGTATGGAAAAAAACTTTGGATTGAGGGTGAAAGGTCTGACCAACGAGTTTTAAGCTTTTCATGAGAACTATCTTTGACGGATTTTGAATTGTAAACTCGATCAACCAACATTGAAAAATGCGAGTTTTTGATCTTTGGTCGTGAAAGCTGCTTCGTTCTCTCTTTATATAATCAAAGAATCTTGAAAGCTTGATCTGAAGTCTTCATTAAGCTCATTAAGCTCAATATGTTGAAGCTTGTCGTGGTCAACCGCGGTTTTAAGATCAAAATTAGCATGTTTCAAAGCCCAATATGCTTTATGCTCTAACTCGATAGGTAAATGGCAAGACTTCCCGTATACTAACTTGTAAGGCATACAACCAATTGGTGTCTTAAAAGTGGTACGAAATGCCTACAAAGCGTCTCTGTTTGTCGGTCCACGACGGGTAGGTTTTCTCACCGTTCCTTTCTAGATTAAGTTTAAACCCCTCGACTGGACAACCTCCACTTGACCGCTAGTTTTGAGGTGGGTGATAAGCGGTAGTCTTGGCATGGTGACCCCCATACTTAGACATTACTTTAGCAAACTAATCATTACAAAAATGGGTCCCACGATCGCTTATAATAGCTCTAGGTGTTCCAAATCGGGCAAAAAGAGATTTTAAAAAGTTAACTACAACTCGAGCATCATTTGTGGGGAGCGCCTTTGCTTCAACCCATTTCATGAAAGATAATCAACGCAACGGGATGTATTTATTCCATTGAAGTCGGAAATGGGAAATGTGTTCCTATAAAATCGATAACACCTTACATCGAAGATTTCACAAACTTAAATAGCTTTTTGAGGCATCTCATCTCGTTGTGAAATTTTGCCTTGTCTTTGACACGTATCACAAGATTTGATCATCATATGGGCATCTCGATATATGGTTGGCCAAAAGAAACCGACATCAAATACTTTTTGAGCGGTGAGATTGGCACTATGATGGCCCCTGGTGGGTCCTTCATGACAAGCTCTGAGAATATCAATAGCTTCTTGCCCATGCACACATCGTTGAATGATTGTGGATCCGCCACAATACGAATAAGACAGGGATATCCCCGAAATATGTTTACCGTCTTTAAAAAACGTCTTCTTTGTTGTGTACATCATTCCTTTGATGATAAAATTCCCCGCATAGAAATTTACATAGTTCGCAAACCATGAGGTACTCTCACTAGTTATCGCACCAAGAGTTTCTAAAGGAAAATGTTCATTTATGTCTTTATTTTCTAACACATCCTTATGAGGATTCTTAAGTCTAGATAAATGATACGCCACAAGGTTCTCACTTTTTTTTCCCTTTTTTGTTATCAGGGATGGTGATATCCAATTTCTTGTAGAGTAGTACACACAGGAAGCAAAAAAAACCAATCGGCTTAGCATCTTGTTTGTTCATAAGGTACTTTAAAGTCGAGTGATCCGTATACACTACGCATTTAGATAACACAAGATATGGCCGAAACTTTTCAAAAGCATACACAACGGCAAGCATTTCTTTCTCCGTCGTAGTGTAATGAATTTAAGCTTTTATCATTGTCTTACTAGCATAATTGCTTAGGTGAAAGTGCTTAGGTCTTTCGTTGGTCCTAAATCCACACAATCGCGAAATCACTTGCTCTCATTGAGTTCAAAAGGTTGGTTCCAATATGGGACAACTAGATCGGGCTTCGATTAAGCTTTTTTTATGGGTCTAAAAAGCATCAATACAGTCCTAGAAAACACAAACGGTGTTTCCTTCTCAAGAAGGTGAGTCATCGGTCTAGCTATTTTGGAAAAGTCTTGGATAAAACGTCGGTAAAAACCCTCATGACCTAGGAAACTCCTAACACCTTTTACAGTAGTCGGGTGAGGGAGCTTAGCGATAGCATCGACTTTAGCACGATCGACCTTAATTCCCGACTTTGAAATTTTATGCCCTAACACAATTCCTTCTCTACACATAAAGTGGCATTTCTCCCAATTAAGCACTAAATTGTGCTGTTTTATGTCTATCACATTGTTTTAGTTATCTTTCTAAATTGGAGAGGCAAGAATCATAAAAATCCAAAAACCATCAGAAATAATCCAATAAACACTTCCATTGTCTTTTCGTTCATTATCATGGATATGGATTGACTTACACCGTTGGAAAGTACCGGGAGCATTACACAAGCTAAAGGGCATGCGACAGTACGCAAAAGTCCCATACGGGTATGTGAAAGTAGTTTTCTCATGGTGTTGGGGATCTATTGGTATTTAGAAATACTCTGAAAATCCATCTAGAAAACAATAAAACTCATTTCTGGCTAATCTTTCTTACATTTGATCCATAAATAGCAATGGAAAATGATCTTTTCAAGTCGCTTCATTTAACTTCCTATAGTCGATACAAACTCTCCATCCGGTAACTAAACGTGTCGGAATTAATTTATTCTCTTCATTCGCAACAACGGTTATTCCTCCTTTCTTGGGAACACAATGCTTGCACTGGACATAACCCATGGGCTGTGCGTCGATCGAGTAATTCATACCGGCAATCAAGATGTTTTAGGACCTCATTTTTTGCTTAACTCGTGAATTTTTGGGTTAACCCATCTTTGACTTTGAACCGTGGGTTTGTAATCATCCTCCATCAAGATTTTGTGTGTACAAAAACGAGGGTCGATACCCTTGATGTCTAATATGTGTGAAATTACAACATTTTTTAATAAATTCCTCGGGTTTTTTTTTTTATTTTTTAAACCTTTAAAAAAATAAGGCAAATTTAACCAAACAGACTATAAAAATGGCAAAAATATACTTGTTTTTGTGTTTTGTGTGTGCAGGTATGGATATATCAAAAATCACGAGAAAACAGTCAAAAAATGGGCAAGCACGGATACGAGAAACGGAAGAGCACAAGAGAAGCCAAAGATTCAAAGCCAAAGCCAAAAAAAGTCAAGTCTCAGTCAAAGAAAGTCAAACCCTGGTCAAACAAAGTCAACCATAAAAAGACAAAAAACCCAAAAGTACCATTTCTGTCCCTCAAGATTTCCAAAAGTTACACAAATAGTCCTTGAAGTCTTAATGGGCCTTAAACCCTAAAAACCTTACCCGGATCTAAAATATTAGCCCTAAAGCCTAAAACCCGAGCCCAATACCCTTTTTATAAAACCACAAGGACCATTATTGCCATTTACAAGAGTTCTTTTACACAATACTTGGGTTAAACAACCACAGGGACTAAATTTGCCATTACCCCAAAGATTAAATCCGTTTTACCCATCAGTTATAAAATAGGCACAAAATTCTGTTTTACTATTCATCATCCCTTTCAATTCACCACACAGTCAAAAGCAAAGGGCTTTTCCAAAATTAAAGGGCTCATAGTAAATTCATGAGGTCTAATCAAGAAGGCAAGGGGTCATTTTAGTATCTCAACAAGGCCTCTAATTAGCTACTCAAGTCAGAAGGTCCAGTGGAAGAGGGAAAGCACAAGAAGAATGGAAATTTACATAGGAATTACTCTCAGAAGTAACACATGCTGTCACATCACGGATTGCCACGCTGGCAAATCCGTGTTTTTTTTTTTTTTCTTTTCTTCTTCTCTTGTGTGACTAACTGATCCACGGCCAAAATTAAAGCTCCAATGGTAGGGAATATGTGTGGCTTTGATTAGAAGTGGCTTGGGCCAGAAAGGCTAAGGCATAAAGACATTGAAGAGGCTATAAAAAGTCCCTCACTCTCACATCACAACATGTTCATCATATTTTTCCTGTTTGAAAGTAGTAGTAGAACTAAGTGATTTTGCTTAAATGTATTTTCATTTTACAAAGTAATATGTAAATTTCTTTTATTCAGCTTTGTAATCTTTTTGGAAAGTATTGAAATCTCAGTTTAGTTTAATAATAAGTTTTTGTTACTCATTAAAGCTTTCATAGCTCAAAGTTAAGCTACTGTTTTGTAAGCTATATTACAAGCTCCTTATTAATATAATAAGCTATTAATGAGCTTAAGTTTGATCTTAATATAGCTAAACCTTCAAAACAGCTTAAAACTTTAACCACTTTGGACTTATAAGCTTTGGAAGAGAAGCCTATCATGGAAGGGCTTCTATGGACTTTACTAGCTTATCCTTATGGATAAGCTAGAGCTAATAGATAAGCTCCATTGAGCCTTTAAGCTTCTGTTTGGCTGAAGTTACTTGTAAGGTTCTGTGTTTGACTTTCTTTGTCTTTAATTTCTAGATTTGAATTGCTTAAAATTGTTATTAAGCTATAGATTGTCTCTTATTTGAATAGTCTCGTAGCTATTTTGTTCATATTCTCTTATAATTGTGCTTATTAGTGGAAATGTTATCTATTTTAGCTTAGAAGCTTAGATCTTAAATTTCATTTACCTTGTCTTAAAAAACCATATAAAAAATCAAAAATATAGACTTAAGTAGTTTTAGCTTAGTGTTTGTTGCTTATTGAAAGACATTAGGATTGCTTATTTAGTGTTGTTATTAGCTATTTTAATATTGATTTCTAAATAAGTGTTCATAGTTTACAAATTCATTATCTAAAAATCAATTCTGTCAAAAAGGTTAAGGGGGTGGTTTGGGGTTAGTGGATAATTGACATCAACATAGTCAAAGGACATAGTGATTTCTCTTTGGTTTGTTAGAATATTTTTTATTGATAAGTTTTGGATAAATCTGCCTGTAAGTTTGAGCTTATGATGAATTTTGTGGCTTCTTATTGAATATGTCTACAGCACCTGGGGATTTGTACCTTGATTTCATTGTGAAAATTTGAACCAAGCTCATCCAAGGCGTCTGGTTCTTTGCTTGATTTAGATTTTGTGACACACTCAAAGAGTGTGTTCTAATGTAGGATTTAAACCACCTTGGTCACCTGCAGTTTTAGGTTAACCAAACCTGTCAATTGCACCAGCAGTATTAACAATTAGTTAATACTGCTGGACTTATTGAATCTAAATTTAGGTAGTTAAAATAAGTTTTCCTTGTGTTATTGCACATTTCGTCCTTGTGGTTATATAACTTTTGGGGACTTGGCAAAACAAGTCCCCAAGAGTTATTGAACTCTTTGCAAAACTCGTCCTTGGTGTATAAGTTTTAAAAGAGTTGGCAGCTATGGCCCTTGGGGTTTTTCTTTGCCACTTTGGCAGTTTTTACCCTTCTCTTTTCTTTTCTCTTTTTCCTCTTTAAATATAAGTTTAGGGTTTTGGCAGTTTTAACCCTCAAACTTATATTTCTTTGACTTTTGGCCTCGGGGTTGACTTGGGTTGACTTTGACTTTGACCAGTTGACTTTTATGTTGACTTTTTGACTTGATTGACTTTTCGGCTTCGATTTGGCTTTGTCTTTCACAGTCTTTTCCATTCCGAGTCCGGTTTGTCGTTTTGGCTTTGTTTTTCGTCTTTTTCTTAGATATCCGTTCCTGCACAATACAATTAGCAAAACAAGCATATATTTGGCATTTTAAGTCCGTTTTTGGTTATTTTAGCTCGTTTTTAAAGGTAAAAGGTATGTGTATTTAAGCACATACCATTCAGCTAGTGGTCTCTTTATTAAAAATACTCAAAAAAGTGTCTTCTTTCATTTTCAGCTTTTAAATTTCAAAAAAAATAAAAAATTGGCAAAAAAAGGTGTTGCCACCCTTCGAACCTGAGACCTCACACTTGCAACACAACACTCTTACCATCTGCTCTAGGTGGGACAACTTGTCTCATTTCCTTTCCTTTAATTAATATCCTCATTTTCATTTCCTTTCTAGTATAATAAGCCGTAGCTTAGTTTGCTTATTATAGGGCTTATTAGTTAAGCTGTTAGGGAGTTAGCATTTTTCTAGTATTCTTTGTTGCTTAATAGATTTTCCCTGAATTTTTGGTAATTTTTCATTAAGTATTTTATTTTTAATCATTTTTCTTAAGTTTTTACTTTCGAAAATTCATAAAAAATAGAAAAAGTTTCAGAAAAATACAAAAAAATAGTTTTTAGTTTTATAAAAATTACTTTTAGGTTTACATTAAGAAAAATCATTTTTATAACTTTTAGATTTTAATTTTCATTTTTGAGCTTTTATATTTAATTTTAAAAATAGGATTTTAATTTTAAAAATAGTTAAAAATAGTTTTCTGAGTTTTTATGTTATTTTAGACTTTTCTAAGTTTAAAAATCATTTTTCTAAATTTTTAGGACTTAATTTGCTATTTTTTAGGATTTAATTATATTAAATTAGTTTTTAAATCATAATAAATTCAAAAATAATTAAAAAAATTTTTTACTTTTTCTTAAAATTTTCTTTTGTCCTATTTTAGGTTTAGAATTTTAGTTTGCATTTTTAGGGGTTAATTTTAGTGTATTTGCTTAATTGTCGCGTTTAATTTGTTTCCCATTAATTGTTTAAGTGTTTAATTGCTTTTAATTGTTCATTTTAATTATTGCTTTATTTAGTAGTTATAGATAATCAAAAATATCTTTTCTCTCATTCAAATCATAATCCGAGCTAAAATGTGGTTTCAATTTCACAAGTCGTTGGGGAAACGACCCGGGTGATCATTCTTCCCGGTTAAATATACGTATTATATATTATATAAATCTTTTAGAGTGAGCTTTTCTTAAAGGAGTGATAAGTGTAGAATACACATATCCTTTTGTACTTAAAATAACCCAATTAAACCCAAAACAGACCAAAAATGGCAAAAATATGCTTGTATTTATGTTTTGTGTGTGCAGGTACGGATAAATCAAAAATGACAAGAAAGCAGTCAAAAACGAGCAAGCACGGACACGAGAATCAGAAGAGTACAAAGCCGAAGCCAGAAAAGTCAAGCCTCAGTCAAAATCAGCCAAGAAAAAATCAAAGTCAGTTAAAGATGGTCAACAAAAGTCAACAAGACCCACAATATTCCATTTTAACCCTCTAAGTTTCACAAAAGTCCAAGAATTGCCCCTCTCCTCTTAATGGGCCTTAAAAACCCAAATGGGCCTCACCCGGATCTCAAAAGCCCATTTAACTTAGCCCATTTCCTTTTACAACAACCACAAGGGCCAGTTTTGCAAATATCGAAAGTTATTTATAACTAAAAAGGGAAGAGAGAACACAAGGGCTAGAATTGCAAAATCCTCAAACTATAACCGATTTTAACTGTCAAAATTTGGGCGCCAAACCTTTTTACTATTCACCCGTCTCCCCCGTTTCACCAAGCAGTTAAAACCAAGGGGCAAATCAAAATTAGAGGGTGCTTAAGTCAATTCAAGAGGTCTACATCAATAAGGAAGGGTCAAATCAGTCATATCATTTCTCACTTAAGCTCACACTCAAGAGGAGGTGGGGGTGGGGGGGGGGGGGGGGGGGGGGGAACAAAAAAAAACCGGGGGAGGTGGGGGGGTCAACTATGGAGAAGCACAGAAATATGTGGGTATTGTACTAAATCATCTCAGTAAAGAAGCACAAGTGCGCCTCCAAACGGATTGCACGCTGCAATCCGTTGTGAGATCACTTTGTGAATCCATACGGCAAAACCAAGACTCCGTGATTGAGTGATTTGATGGTGGATGTTGATGAGGCAGAGCTAGAAGGTTCTACTGTGAGTATAAATAGCCCTCAACTCTTCACACGTAAAGGGGGGTCTTTTCTTTTCTAGTTTTTCTTAGCTTAGTGTAATTTTAGAAGCTTATTATCATTTTGATCAAATTGTAATCTCTTTTAAGTAATGTAATTCAATTTTTAGATAAAGAAACTCAATTTTTATTTGTCATAAGCTCTTCTTACTTTCAACCTTTAAGCTCTCTAAATAAGCCTAACTGTCTCACTAAGCTAATAAGCTCATAATAAGCTCTCAAGAGTCTATAAGCTTTTGATTTGAGCTTAATTACTCTTAATCATACTCTAAACCTATAAAATCAGTTTAATATCTATATATTATCTTTGGATTGGAAAGCTTATGGAAGGGGGATCTAAAATGGAAGGATCCCCAAGGACTTTACCCTAGCTTATCTAATAAGCTAGGGAGCTTGAAGCTGCCCTATTTGGGAACCTCTTGTTTAGCTAGAGGTCAAGTAAGTCTTCTTTTAATATCTTATGTCTTTAGATTCTAGCTTATTTAGAAGTTAAGTGCTTATTAGTAACTGCTTATTTGCTTATTTTCTTTACTTATTAGTGCTTATTTGTGTTTTATCTATCTTAGTAATCATAGTTGTTTATCTGTTTTTGCTTTTCTAAGTTTAGATCATAGTCTTCCATATAATTGTCTAAAAAAAACCCTTAAAAACCAAAAATATTAGGAAATTAGTTTAGATCTTAGACTATTGCTTATTCAGTTATTGATTCATGTTTGTTAGGGTAGATTTAAGCTAGTTTTTATCTGGTATTCATTACTTACTAATTAGATTTACAATATAAGCTTTAACTAAAACCTGTCAAAATGATAAAGGAGTGTTTGGCATAACTCACTTTGACCTCAAATAGTCAAAGTGAGCCTTGGTTTTTACTTGAGTCAGTTGTTAAAACATTAGAGACTAGTAAAAAATGAGTTTTCAAAAGTTAGATGTTAAATTTGATCAAGTTGGGAGTTAAGATTTGTGTTCTAGCACCAGGGCATTTTTCATAGCAATAATTTGTGCAAATTATTGAACCAAGCCAACTAAGGCTTGGTTAGTGCTTGTTGTGTGTTCTAACACTCAACTTGAGTGTGTTTAAGTGCAGGTTTACCCTTTTGGTAACCTGCACTTTTGGTTTGCACATTTGCAAAAGGCAACAGTACTAACTTAAAGTTAGTACTGTCACCTTTAAGGTAGTTTTTTTAGTTAAGTAAAAGTAGTATTTAGGATCTTAGATTAAAGTAGGATTAAGTTTAGTTATAGCTTATTATAGAATTAGTCTTAAATTGCATTTTCTAGCTTATCTTCTAGCTTAAATTTAGCTGTCAAAAGTCACAAGACCCTGAAAACACCAAAAACAGTAGGAACTTAAGTAGAAGTCTTAATTTGTAATTTAGCTTATAAGTCTAGATTTTATAGCTTATTTAGATAGATATTGAGTAATTTGATAAGTCCTTAAAGTTTTAGAGTCTAGTCCATTTTAGCTTTTTAAGTTTTTTTAGCTCATTTGAATTTTGTGTTAAGTTGCTTATGTCCTGAGTTTGTCTACTTCATACTTATTTTCAGTAGCTTAAGAGTACTTTACGCTCTAATGTCTTTTCATTTCTAGATTAAGCTACTTATAAGCTTCTTAGAACATTTTTTCTTTTTGGATTTGAGTCTAGAATAAGCTTTTTATAAGCCTTTTAGTGAAAATAAGCCCAAAATCAAACTCACTGTGAACAGTTTATTCATAAGCTGTTTAAGAGCTTATCTTTCACTTTCACCCAAAAAGCTTAGTTTTAAAGTTGTTTAGAATCACGTTTTTAATAAGTTTCAATTTTTAGTTTTTTATAAAAAGTAAAAAAAATAAAAATTGCAAAAAGTGGGGTGTGCCTGCCTCGAACCCACGACCTTCATGCTATA
>BQNB010057313.1:3801-32801 GCA_026074375.1 Tanacetum coccineum | reverse complement strand
CTAGCGCTCACTATAATAGCAATTGACAGTTCATGATAAATAGGGACTTCACGGCAATAAGGTTACTTAGGCAATAATATTCAGGCAGTAATCTGGATAGCATACACTTTGAAAAACACTTGTGTCCGTAGTAAAACAATCATGTCTAAAATTCACGGTTTCAAAGGTAGGTATTCAATGATCTCAAATCATGTAGTAACAAATCAAGATTTAGTAAAAATAGTCAGGTAATGCTTACGTATAAAAATCAATAAGTTTATGTAGTAAAACGAGCACGTATTCTCACCCCGAAAACAGTTTATGAAAACCATTAAAAGAGAAAAGGTGGGGTTATGAACTCACAAAGTATTGAAAGGTAATTGTACTGTAGTAAAATATACAAGTTTGTAAACGAGCATGTATTCCCCTCGCGGGTTTATAAAACATTGAAAAGATTGAAATGCGAGACTATGAACTCACCTTGATGTTGCAGAGCAACTTGCAGAAATGCACATAATAAGCACAACACAAACGGAAAACGAAACGGCTCGACCAGAAGATGCAGCTTAACTGAACGGCTAAGACCCACTAGCCTAGGATGATGAATTTGGGTTTCCCGATGAATGGTTACGTCCACGCGACACGTTGATAAAGGAGTTGGATTCAAGTTGTAAGGGTTTGGTGGTTGGTTAAATAAAATAAATCGGAAAGCAAACGCAGAGTGTGTAATATATTCCGTATATATTACACATGAAAAATAAACAATTATATAATTCATACGGTGAATTATATAATAAAGACAAACAAACAAAAGAATAAGTCACAACATATAATACTTTACAAGTATTATTTATGAAATGTGAGAAAATAATCGTAACAATATAATTCGACACGTTTTCGAAATTCACTTTACTAAATTAATAAAACGTTCTTGTATAAAAGTAAACACACGTTTTTAAAGTCTCGAATTAGATAAATAACATTTTTAAAGTATTTACAAAAGTTATTATTTTGTCTTTTAGTCGCAAATTATAAAATAACATTACATAACTTAGTATTTCGTTTTATTTGTAAAAGTATAGTTTCCGTTTATTTACCAGGTTATTGTATAATTACAATTTTAATAAATCTTAAGTCTTTATATTCTCGTTCTTTTATCAGTTTCTAAAATAATAGAAATTCAATGAAAGATACTAAGTATAGAATTTTTTTTTATAAATTTCGGCATGACCTTGCCGTTTATACAACGTTTCCATATATCGAAAATACAATATTTCCTATTTTTTTCATCAATCAATATCACCAATATTTTTCGCGTCTCATAATTAATAATTTGTCAAATTTATTAATACTAAACACAAGTAAAACCAAGCACACCCTTATTAGTGGCTGCTGTCCCAAACACACCCCTTTGGGTGGTTATTCAGCAAACCAAACGCGCCCATATGGCTGTTAACAGCAGAAACAAACACCCCTTCAGGCGTGAATACTAGTCAAAATAAAAGGGACGAAAAACAAGCGAGAAAAGAAAGAACAAGACAACCACAAGCCCGACACCTTAAGGGTGCGGCTGTGGTGATAACGAACCAAACGCACCCTGCTGGTGCAATCGAACCAACCAACCGCACCCTTGGTGGGTGTTGTTACAGCCAAACGCACCCTTGTTCGGGTGCTGCTATCAAAGCCAAACGCACCCTTTGGGTCGTTCAAAAACCAAACGCACCCTTTTGGGGGTGGCTGGTGGCGGGACAGTGGTGGGGGTGGCGGTTGTTCGGTGGTGGTGATGTGGTGCGTGGTGTTGATGGTGGTGGTTTCGGCTGTTGGTGGGGCGGCGGAGAAGGAGTGGCAGCGGGGTGATGAGATGATGGAATGGAGGTGGTGGAGGCATGGCAGCGGCGTCGAGTGGTGGTGGTGTTATGGTGACAGTAGCGACGGCTGCCATGGCGGCCGGAGGAGGGATGGCGGCGCGTGGAGAAGCGTGAGTGTGGGGATCGAGTAGATCGGGCGATGAGAATCGTTTTTGGTTTCGGTCGGAAAAGTCCGCCGGAAAACTTTTCCGGCGGCGGCGACGTGGTGGCCGGCGGTGGGCTGGTGGTGGCCGGATATTTGGAGAGGGAGAGAGAGTTATAGTGGTGTGTGTGTGTTTTATTTTGTAATAATGAAATAAATGTTATAAATTTTTATTTATATATAAAACTTTTAAAATGAATTAGTAAATGTATAATAGTTGAGGGTTAAAAGTGTAACTTTTTATTATACTTTTGATAAAAAGCGGTTCGAGACTCGTTTGGGCGACTTAACTAATGATTCGACGCGCGAAACTTGCGCCGTTGTTTTTCAAATAATTTTTCCAACAAAAACGAGTATTTACTTGATAATATTTCATAATCATTTTTATAACATTTATAAAAATGTTCGTTATTTATTTAGTGAACCGGTTACGTCTCGTCCGAAATAAAAAAATAAAAAAAAATTTCTAACCCATATATTCGCGTTATCAACAAACGTTTTCGAATAAAATGATGACTAAATTTATTAAATATTTTTATTTAATAAAACTGTTAATTAAATATAATTTAATTATTTTCTCGTTTCTAAATCTTGCGAGGGCATTTCAGTCACTTTCTGACTGTTTTCGGGTCTCGGTCAAAACTAAAAAGTTGTCAGGAATGTCGTTTTACATCAAATTGCTTTAGAGTCCGAATAATGAAAACGTGATTTAGCGGTTCGTTTTTGATAAATTCTATGAATTAAATTATTTCCTTTTTCGTTTTCGAATCAAATAATTTAAAAATAAATTTTATAAACGACAAACATGTAATAATAAATATGATTTATTATTTAAATATGTTCCGAAAATTGACGGTTGTTATAGTCTTCCCACCTTAAGAGAGCGCCGTCCCGGTGCTCAATTTGTTTTATTCGTCCTTGGTTTACTAGTGATTAGATGAGTGGATATACCTAGGTCATTGTCGAGGTTTCCAACGAAAGAAGACGTCTTGGATCGGGATCATAGTGGCTAACGTAAATGATTACGTTTTTGTGATTCAAATGCTAGCTCGCTTACTTTATCACAACACTCTAAATCTTCCATTGGTTGACTAATTGTTGATGTAAATGGAGTAACGAATCATTTCATTGTCCAACTCTTCTTCTCTTCTCAAAAAAAGATCTTTCTCTGGTCTAATGTAGTCTCTAGAGTCCTTCATAACCCTCTCATTGAAAGTCAACACTTGACAAACCTACCTCTCCGAAAACTATAAACTCCTTCATTCTCAACATAGAGTTGTTCTCCGGAAAGGGTTAAGGTCAATTGAAAAAGGAGCTACTCAAGACTCATGAATGCGAGGCGCAAAAGGAACGGTGAACATGTTTGCAAAACTATTAGAGATTTCTATTCTTATTTTTTATTATCTTAGTTCCATTAAGCTGTGACTTGTTAAGCCTTCATTTGGAATAGGAATCGGTGAACTATGTCTCTCATGTGATTGGATGGATCTTTTCTAATTTCTATCATCACCTATCATACTTTCTATGTGAACTAATTTATGCGAGTTAGTGTACATGCGTATAAAATCTATGTGAACTAATTCTAGGAGATTATGACATGCGTATAAAATTACTATATGCTAAATGATTTGCATCTTAATTTCGGACCCTATATTCTTGCCTAAATTAGTTGATTCTTGAATTTAGAAGATGCTGAAATCACTGGACACAAGAAAGGGAAAAACTAGAAAATCTCGCTCTCTCTAGAAAATGGCCCCCATAAAGAACAGGCGCCCCTCATATATATGGGGCCGCCTAACAATATGGGACCGGAAACAGGAGGGAACAAAAATTTTAAGTTTACCTCTTTTTCTGAATCTTTAACCTTCCTATACATAGTCTCATGCTGCCATTTCCCTGTTTAGCCAAACCACTTCTTGCACCTTTTATCACTCAAACCATGCTTTGCGATTCTCTAACCTTAATTCCATTATTTAACTCATCCATCATTCTTCATTCACCATCACCAACTTCTTCTCATTATCATCTTCATTCTCACAGTCAATGTCTTGCTCAAACCACCATCTAAACTTCTCTAGAAAACCAAGGATGTCGGTAAGAAAAGTATGAAAGCGTAAGACATCCACTCTAAAATCATCACCTCCTTCCCAAAATGACTCACCTCTATTTCTTACAAGAGTCCATCTTCAATCTCCTTCACCACCATCCTACAATCCTCTACGAGATCAAATGATTAACCAACTTCACAACATCTCCACCATTCTTGATTCACACACTAACCCATCCAGTGCCTACATTCATGTGCCACCTTCACCACCACCATAACCAATTGATCCTTCTACTCATGTTCAAGTTAAATTTCACTCAAGTTTTTATCATTGTTGCAAGTATTCTAGACACCAATTCCACTCCTTGAAAATGAAATCAACTTTAATCAATTTCTTCTCACCCGTCTCATACCTTAAACTCGCACTCCTCCAAACCATATGTTACCAACCTTATCTTTTCCCTCTTTAATTAATCATTCTCATATGATTAATCTACCTAAATAATCGACCGTCCATCTTTTGATTATGGCATCTTCTAGATTTCAAGAATCCACTAGTCTAGCTCTATGCCTCAATATATCCTTACTTTGTGTTTATCTACTTTATCTTGTAATTATTTATACCATCATAGTATGAACTTATCTTATCTCTTATTTAGTTTTGATTGCAATCAATGCTTATTGTATGCGTTTCTTATGTAATGAATGAAACTACTTTATGTAAGCTAGATATATTGTCTTGCACTTGTACTTCTAACTTTGTTTTGTAGCAAACAATTTTCGTAAGATCGATCCCTTGGTGCCCCAAACGAGGAGGAGCCTACATCAAGGAGGAGTCCTGATATCGTCGACTTCTTTCTTTCTACAACAATTCGACGATCATCCTTTTTGAATTTGACAAAAAGGGGGAGAAATAGAATGAAACTCATTAATAATCTTGAAACATTTAATTTTATACAAAATGAGTTTATATTTTGTCATCATCAAAAAGGGGGAGATTGTTAATACAAATAATGCCTAAAAACGTTATTTATATTTTTTGACCTCTCAATGTTTTGATAATAACAAAATGTAAAAACATTTATGATAAAAATAAATGTTTACAAATTATTAATCGTAAAATTCCATTTCTAAGATTAGTGATCACTTAAGGTATGTACAAACAAATCATTAAGCATGATTATTGAACAAGAAAATAATTTTTTTAACCATCACATTTTTACAAAAGTATTTTCACAAAAATAAGTATACAAAATACTTTTTAATTAAAAGAAAAGTTTTATTTAAAACATAAATTTGAAATTCAAATTTTCTCCCCAAAATGGAAGCTTCCATACCAGATACAACATTACCAACAAAAAGACAAAAACATGAGCGGAGTCTAGTGGCGGTCCCCTTATAGGTCTGGCAGCCCCCAGATATATCTGGGATCGCCAGGACCGCCGTCAGCTAGCCGTTAAAAATCCTGTCTATAAATACTGCACTATTTCTGGCAGAAAAACATACCTTTTTGCACGAATTTTTACAGTCTTCTTTCTCTCTCTAAAAACCTTCTTTCTCTCACTAAATCTCTTGATCACTAACATTGTTTGATCTTGTTTTAAGTGATCTAATCTCTTCTTCTCGTCTCTCTTCTCATCTCTATCAAGTGCAAGAGAAGAACATTCGTATTTGCCAAGAAACGAATTGTTATTTAGTGATCTCTTCCCTCTTCTTCTAAATATCAAATCTCTATTGTAATTATCTTGTGTAATTTTATAATTCGGATTGTGTGTAAATCCGATAATGTAGATCTTGTGATTGTATAGTGTTTGTGAAGTGGTAGATTGGTTCTAGCTAAGATTAGGACTCGACAATTAGCTTAGTGACGGAAAATAACGTAAGCGACGTGTAAACAGTTTTCTCCGCCTGAAGGGAGCTTGTTGACATAGTGAAATCTCAGCTAGGATACTCGGGAAGTGGAGTAGGGCGAAGAAGAGCTTCGTAGCCAAACCACTATAAATCTTGGTGTCTTGGTTTGATTGTTCCTTCTCCCATCTCTTTATATTGTTGTTATTATTATTTAGTATTAGTTTAGATATTTACATTGTTGATTCATATTGTTGATTGGTTGAACATACAACTTGAATATAAGTATTTTGAAAGCAAACAATTTTAAACGTAAAAAACAAACCTTTAAACATATTTCACCCCCCCCCCCCCCTTCTAGTTTCCACATAGTCCCTTTGTCGAACTGAAATGACTAAAATACCCTTCAATTCTTTTTTTTCTTAATTTTTTTCTTTTAAATAATACCTTTATCTTTATCTTTTATCATCATCACCGTCACCACATAAAATACATTAACCCTAACCTACCACCACATCACCATCACCATCACTACAACAAAGATCACAACCACCTAAGATAGTCACCGGAAACCATGACCGCCCCACCTCAGATCTGTTGGGATATGTACATATATCAAATAGTATATGTCCGGGAAATTACGTGAGCCTATGGGGACGCACACATTTACACAGAGAATACGTTTATTAGTGTAATTAATATATTTATCATATATTAATTATATTAATACGTTTCACGAATAATTAAACGGTCTTTAATTACAACATTAAACGTTAGAACTTAATTAAAATATATTAATAAGTGAAGGACTTGTTATACAAAAACCAAAAGACGCCGTAGGGGTGTTGATTGTGACCGTCGTAGACAAGAAAACAAGAGAGGGTTTCAGATGTCCAGTTTCTAGTAAACAAGATGAGGTGTTCTAGTCTAACTTGAAGAACAAGTTTAGATGCTATATATACACTCTTAGCTTCATAAAAAGATGTACGACATATATGATAACTCTAAATTCCCTTCGACACAATTATAAAGTCAGATATCTACACATGCAATTTTACCTACACATGAATGGTTATATTGCATGCAAAGTAAACTCTTCTTTAATTGGTTGTTGAAACTAAACCACATGCAAAGTCAACTCTGCTTTTGGTTATTGCATGTAGTCGGCTGAAGACAATCTAGAGGGTTTTGTTCGATCGCGTGACTCAAGATTTAAAAACAAGAACAATGTGTTCAGTTGTTTTATTTGTGAAGGAAGGAACTACATCCAGTGGTATCGCGGACGTGTAGTGGTGTCGAAGTAGAGAGATTATAACTTTGATCCAGTGGGTTCGCCGTGTATTAAGCTCTATACACACGCGTTATATTGGAAGACCAAAAAGTGGTTTCGTTAATTTCTAAAAGGTACACGCCATCAAATCTCTTGTTAATTGTAATATTCTAATTTTACTGTTATTTATATGTTTTCCGCTGCGTACATCGTGATTTTTATTGATCATAGTTGTAAAACTCCAACGATGGCATCAACGAAGCCATCGTATAGAATCTAATTAGAAGGTAAAAATTAAATTATTGAGGTGTTTTTCAGTAATTTTAAAACCCTTTGGGTTTTAGTATAAAGATTGGATCTTGAATAGATAATAAAAATAATAGATGAACCCTAAGATTTTCATGAAATTTTAAAGTGTTAAAATTCGACTTTTAATTGTTAATTGGTCCGTTCGTGCTTGTAAATTAATTGTTATTTTGATATCCATGATGAACACATGCAAGTTTATCATGGATTGATATATGATATGCATTCATTGTTAAAGTGTTAATTGAATATTCATGCAATTTGATGATTGTAGACATAAAAATTAAATATTTTTTGTTTTTTGGATTGTTAGACACACTGTTACGAAAAAATTCATAAAATATTCATTGAATGTCAAAAAAATTTGAAATTTATATAGTAGATCCACGACTCAGTAAGCTACAACTTTGTAGTTTACTGCAAAAGCTTGGGAAGACCCTAGCTATGTCCTTACGGGGCCTGAAGTCGACTGAAATTTTCCATCAGCTTTTATGTGCTATGTGGTACTATTTATATAAGGCTTATGCAATCGATTATATCGATGGATGTGACCCGATTCATTGGAAAAGGGAGCCTTATGTAAATATGTACATAGGTTAATTATTCGATAATTAAAATCATCATTAATTTCGCAAATGTCTTAATTGTTAAGTGTTTTAAATAAATGTTATGTGACTTAGTTACATGTTTAATAGTTTTTGTTTTAAGTATTGCTTGTGAGAATACATAAGGATTTTTAGAAAAATAAAATATAGAACATGACAATAATTAAGGAATAAGAGTTATTAGTACTATTATTGCAAAGTTTTATGTGTCAATCGGTGTGGGTTATCTAAAATATTTATTAGGGCTCAACCTTAACTTCCCACGACGAGACTGCAATTTAATATATTATAATGTGTTCAAACTAAAGATATGAATTTTATCATACGTATTTGCACAGTACTATTTAAGTTCAAGGAAAGTTCGGGGAGACTCATACAAGACTTCCGGCTTGTTGAAACCATTACCCTATAATACCTGACTAACGTTGTTAGTTTCCTTTACCTTGCATACTACTTAGGAAAGCCGCGGATGTCTAGGGTTTGAATGGTTTTTAATCATTCTCTAATCTTTTCCCGCGATAAAACATAAATCTTTAGAATTGAAAACATGTTGAATCGTTAATTTTAAAAGGTAACACTATTTATACATGAGATGTATAGAAAATGAGTGGTACCATAATAAATACTTAAGTTGAGTAAAGTTTGTTAAAATTTATGTACAAGATGTAATGCATGCTTCTTTCGTACATATTTGGCACGCAAATAAAATACCCTTTTTTAAATAAGTTGTTGCCATCCAATTTGTAAGAACACTTGCATTTGCTTTTTACTATGCATGAGACGTATGTAGATTGCAATTCCAAGGTGATTATACACTTTTTCGTAAGAGGTTAGTGTCACATAATCACAGTTCTTGATTGGACGACTTAATCGAGGTAAGCGGGTGAGACCTTATGCTCGAGGCATAGATGGGATAACACATGCTTACTAGTATATTAATGTAATAAAGTAAGTCCCGTAATGTTCTAGGAATTACACCGGTGGCAATTGTTGATCGTCCATACCTTTATGAATACACCGTTGCTAGCAGATCAACTGATGTGATGGAGGCAAACCTTTGTCAATTGGATCTAGGCCTTGAAAATTAATTGTTTATTTATTTAAACATGGGTAGTTAATTTTCTTCAAGGAGTATTATCAAAAATACTAATTCTTAAACATTACTATGTTTTGTAAATTGCACACCTGCTCTAAAACTAAACCAATTTCGGCTTTTGGTCGATGGTTTTGAAAGAAAATTATTTTTTGGTCAAATTCAAATGATTGGTTCATTCACCTAAGAACTTGGTTCTTGGAAGTTTGAAAAGCAACTGTTTTGTCATTGAACAGTCTAATTTTCGCCTGCTTCCAACCACTGCGTAACCATGTCACTACGCAGTGGATGCGGTTGATGATCACATAAGGAGTGCATGTTCTTATGCAAGGAAGTATGACTCCCGAACTATATGGACAACTCAAAAATTCCTCACTTTATGAAATACTTCAGGAGTTTAAATCCATGTTTGAGAAACAAGCTAGAGTGGAGCGGTTTGACCTGATCTAAACTTTCCATGCTTGCAAACAGGAGGAGGGAAAACCAGTTGGCTCATATGTCATGTTGGGATTCTAGATTTGATGAGTCTAAGAAGCTTGATGATAGTACTGCTGGTGAAGCAGTTACTACTGCTGGTGATGATACTGTTGTTCCTAAAACAAATGAGAAAATCACGTTGGCTCAGACACTTATACAGATCGTTTAAGCTCAGATTGTTTAGATCTTATATCTAGGATTAACAATAACAATGATAACAATATGCAGCGGAATATAAATAAGAACATCAATGTTATTGAACAAGGTTTTATTACCATAAATGTTTTCCACTAGCCTCAAATCTATATGATCAGTATAGATCGGTTACCACCTGTAACAGGGATTAAGGAAACCTTAATTACCTTGAGGCTACACCACACAAACTAGACGTCTACATCTTCTACACTTTGTGTACACACACTTTTCTGGATATTAAAACTATGTGTCTATGATCTCTTTAAATAGAGAGATCATGACTTACAAAGGAAGTTAACATAAAGATATAAACAAGTAAATCTTTTAAACATTAAGAAATATCTTCTGTTATCTTTAGCTTTCTTAAGGAGATCTTCATCCTTTTGATATCTTTTGAGACCAAGATCTTTACCCATAATTCTCCACCAACTTGTAGAATTCCAATCTGCTAATTTAGTTCCTTAATGTGTTTTATTCTTTTAATTATTTTGTCATTTATCCAATTCTAAAATCTCAATAATCTTTCCCCCCCCCACCCCTATTTGATGATGGCAAAACACAAACAAAGTCCGTGTTCAGAACTTCATCATAAAGCTAAAGCTTCCCCTGAAGTTGAGATGTAATCATCTCCCTGAATGAAACAAAACTTCCCCTTAAGTAGATTTCCTTTTGTACCATGCCACACCAAGGATCTATAAAGTTGAAAAATCATCTTTGTAACGCCTTATTCCCCTTTTTATCATAATCAAATAGGGGACTAAAGTATGCAACTTTGATTTCGACAACCACGAACCACTATCACACTTCTAATCCAGCCTTCAACAACTCAAATTACCCTTACTGATGAAGAAAACTAAGTATTACAAACTTGATGCTGAAGTAGAACAACCCAAACTTGTGTATTATATCTTGTACTATCCACGTGACGTCAAACTTATAAATAAATATGTGAAATATAAGTAGATCGCAATCTCTTGACAAAAATCCTCATCTTCTATGAGACACATAACCAAAGTGATAGCAAATGTGAGCATTGAGCACCATAAGAAAAATCACACACCTTTGCTAGATTCGTCAAGTTATCATATCCAGCAATATCATTACCATTAATGAAAATCTTCTTGCCTGTCCTCTGATAGTACTTCTTTGCTCTCACACTTAGCAAAGAGAGCTGCCACTTCAAATCCATTGCTTCCAAATCATCTTCATGAATTTGCTCTAAGTCCTGATGTAGGACATTAGAACCATTCAGATTTTCAACCATGAAAGCATACACAGTATTATCACTGACACTTGCAGTGCAAACTTGTGGACTGGTAGTATTAACACTAGGGCTAGCAGCACTAACTTGTGAAGAAGCAGTGTTAGCATCATTGGTACTGCTAGAGCTTGGTGCAGTCATGAAGGCCAAGTTTTGAACACCACTAGATGTACCAACAATTTTCTTTACCTTTTGTTCAACAATTTTGAAATTGTTGTACAAATCATCTATACTCATAGTCTCAACCTTAGGCTTATTCATCCAAACAACTACATGAGTATTCCACTCAGGTGGTAAGCTGCTTAAAAATTTTAAGTTTAAATCTTCTTGGGCAATGATCACACCCAAGATAGCAAGCCTACTGACTATCTTTTGAAGCCTATTGAAAATAGAGTCAAGAGACTTTGTAATTGTTGCACTAAAATTCTCATACTGTTGCTTCAAGAGAGTTTTCTGAGTTTTCTTGGTAGCTGCATTACCTCCAAATCTTGTTTCAATGGCAGCAAACATAGATTTAGCATCTGGATACTGACTGAATGTTAGCTGATGTTCATTTGGAAGTGCCATGAGTAACAAACCTCTAGCTTTGACATCATTCTTTTTATTTGTCTTTTCTTCTGCAGTTACAGGTGTAGACATCTTTGTAACTGTTATCCCATTCTCCTCAGTTGTTTGAGATACTGAGACCCATGAATCACCATTTTCTATCACTTCCCAGAGTGCATAGTCTTGGATCTGGAAGTACTGCTTAATCCTTATAGCCCACATCTCATATTCCCCCAATTTGAGTATGGGAAGCTTTGCATTAGGACCACTATTTGTAGATTCAAGCTCCATGTCTTCTAGATCAAAGTTTCTCAAAGCAAAGCTCTGATACCACTTGTTGATCCCAAACCTAGATCGATTCCTTAGGTTGTCTAAGGTTAAATTACCTTGGATAAATCCAAAATAACTTGTTGTAGAAACTTTGTATGTATATTAAAGTGTATGCGGAATCTACACCTTAATACTCTAGAAGTAAAATCAATGAAACAGTAATCTTGAATAACAAAGATATAACCAAACGCTCCAATATTATTAGATCAATAATATAAGTACTCTTAACTTAGTTCTGGGGTTACAAACCTTGAAGCTTTTCTTAATCGACTTTGACAACTATGAAAACTGATAATGATACGTCTGCGTGTTTTGTGATATCTTAACTAATGCCCTGGAGCCTCCTTTTATAGACTAAGGTGTCCTAGTCGGCTTACAATACATTCCTAAGATATCTCAATCTTTTCTAAACATAAACGTAATCTTCTAAATAAATACATTATGTATATCTTGTACATAAATATCTCAACACTTATCTTCACACGTATTCTTGTTTTCCAAACAATCTTTATCTCTTTAATTCGTCTTTATCCTATTGACAGTAGAAAGTCTTCAAACAATTATAATCTTTCCACCAGCAGCACTGAGTAGCAGTAATTTCTAAGAATCCATGAAGTCTTTTAAGACCCAACACGTCACATTCTACAGGGAGTTGTCACCTGCACCCGAAAGCATAGCTCTACAATCCTTCTCCATGTGACCCATCCTTTGACATCTCCGACACTTTGGAGGGCACGACCATGATGATGTAAGTTGCACCGATTGAACTTTGGTAGATTTCCAGCATAAACCCTACCTTCGGCTGGAGCTGCAGCATAGGCCCTGGTAGTTTCTTGCCTCCTGTTTTGTTGCTGATGATGATTGTTGTTTCAGTTACGGTTATTGTTGTTGTTGGGGTTGTTTTTTTGGTGGTTTCACGAGCCATATTGATTGCCTCGTGCAGGGTTGTGGGCTTTGAAGAAGTGATATTTCCCTTGATTCTTTCAGGAAACCCTCAGATATACCTCTCAACCTTTTTCTTTTCATTAGGCACCAAATCGAGACACATCAAAGCCAGCTCATGGAAATGATTGTTGTATGCCTCGATGTCAACTCCTTTCAAAGTTAAAGTCTAAAGCTCTTGCTCCATCCTTTGGATTTCAGTTGTTGGGCAGTATTCAGTAGTCATCATCAACTTGAACCCAGTCCAAGGAATACGGTTAGCAGTGACGAGCCCTAGGGTGTGCACATTTCCATTCCATCATGTTAGCGCATAACCTTTGAAAGTACTTGCAGCAAACATAACTTTATCTTCCTCGGCACACTTGCAAATTTCAAACACTTGCTCTACCTTCTCAGTCCATCGCCTTAAACCAACAATACCCTCTGTTCCATTAAAAGGGTGAGGTTTTCCATTTATAAAATTTTTGTGCGAACATTCACCATTCCTCCTGTAATTGTTGGTCCAGACCCGCCAGCATTCCCTGGGTTAGCTCTAGTCTTTTCATATTCTTCTATAGCTTCCGCTATCTGCTTTTTCACTATTTTCTTAACGGCCTTTCGCTTTATCATCTTGGGTGGCATGATTATGTCAACAATACAAGTACAAAATTCGGTAAGAATCTGTAAGAGCATGTTAAGTCGAGATACAAGATAGTAATGGAGAAAATGAGATATAAGGATGATATAAATAATCATGAATTTACTTTCAACACAATATGCAATTTTATTATGAATACAACAAGATTACATTGCACAATGATAAAAATTAAGAAATGAAATAGGAGAATGATGTAACAATAATGGCAACCAAATGATAATTCATTAAGTACATGTTTCGATTACAATCCGATAATGATAAGTTTTAATAGACTGCAGTGTATACAAAAAAGAACAAAATTACACCCGGCAGTATAATAGCACTAGCTATTACTAACAGTTTAGTGTAATAGTACAAAAGAAACAAGTCTAGAAAGACCTAAACATAATAATAAAATAGACTACTAGGAACCACTAGGTGATCTTGGCAGTTTGGGAGGTTGAGACTCCCCAAAAGCAGCTGACCCATCAACACCATCATCTGGGCGTGCATCCATAGCACCCCGTCCAAATCTCTCAGACACCCAAGCCTGCAAATTATAGATTGCTTTCTTCCACCCATCCCGATCACTCAACACCAAAGCATAATTTGTCTCGAGCGTCTCTAAACGCTTCTCCATCTTCTTTGTCTTCTCCTGATCTTTGTCTTCTAACTTAGTCACTCTGCCCTCAACACCCTCGTAAACTGTACCTCATGACCCACATCCCGATCAAAGTCATCCATACGCCTTTTAAACATATGAATTTTAGAATTGTTCGCGTCCATCTCGGCTTGGTGTTTCTTTTCACACCTCTCCAAATAGTTCACATTACTAAACAAGATTTCCCTATTATCATTTAACCTTACAATCTCACGTCCATGTAGATAAGATAGAGGAAATAGGGATACAGACGAGGGACCTCCCACGTAAAATGTACTACCAGGAGGTGGCATCTTGAGGGCCCCACTAGCAACAATATGAGCAACATCCTTAGTGTTTGATGAAGACTCAAACAATGGTGGTGTGGTAATAGGAGATCCAACTAGTAGAGTAGCTATAGGATGTGCGTCCTCCTCAGCCTCAGCCTCCAATTATTCTTTAGGATCCTCTTCTAGATCCTCCTCAAACTCTTCCTCAGGTTCCTCCTGAGGGTCTTCCTCGAACTCCGCATCGGACTCGACAGAACTGGATGGGTCATCCGCAAGGAAGTCGCGCTCATGGTTTGGCGATGGTGGTACGTCCATAACTACAAAAAGAAAATTATATATTAATAATAAGCATATATTATTTAAATGATTATAAAATTAAAATTTTATAATTTAACAATGATGCTTTTATAAATAAGCATCAATAATCAGAATGGTCAACATTTATATAATTGACCGATATGAATAGATAATAACACGTCAAAAGATAGACGTAAGAGATAGAAATTTAGCCAAGTATTATATATATATAATACTATAATAATAATCAAAGAAGTAAATAAGGATCAAGGAGTTGCGCGCACGGATATCAAATAAGCGATGAAGGATTCTACATTTTTGAAAATAAGGATTATGGATGTAAACTGGACATCCAAAGACATGAAGAAAGTTGATGTTTGGGATTCTCTTACAAAAAATTTCATAAGGAGTTTTAAGATGTCTTTTCACAATGGTGGATCTGTTTTGAGTGTAGCATGTAGTGGCTACAACTTTAGTCCAGTATTGTTTTGAGAAGAGAAATCCTAAAATCATTTTATTCAGGTGTGTAGGGAGAGGAGAAGTTTTGAGAAACCCCTTTTTCATCACAGAAGTTGACGAGGATGCTATTCCCGAATTCAGTACTATTGTCAGTTCTGAGTTGTTTGACTTTGATGTCATTTTGACTTTCAACTCTTTTGATGAAGGACATGATAGTTTCAGGTGCTTGACTTTTTTTCTTTAAGAAGTATACCCATGTGTACTTTGAGTACTCATCAACAATGACAAGGGTGTACTTTTCATGGTTAATGGACCTAGGAGTTACAAGTCCAAATAAAATCCATGTAAAGAAGATAAAGACATTTCTTGATAGAAGATGTCAATTTTGTTTTGAAGATGGCCCTATGATACTTTCCCTTTTCACATGATGAACATGGTTTATCCTTTGAATAGACAAGTGAGGGAAGACCAATAACATGATTTTGTTATACCAGTTTGTTGAGTGTTTTGAATTTTAGATGAGCAAGTCTTTTATGCCAAAGCTATTTGAGATTTTCAAAAGCTTTGGCAAAGAAGCAAGATTCTTGAGCAAAAGATGTCATGTCAAGAACATATACATCTCTTACTCTTGGCGCAATCATTACAATTTCCTTGTTAGAGTTGAATATTGTTCCTCTTTTCTCATCAAACTAAACAATGTACTTAGCATCACAGAGTTAACTGATGTTAATTAAATTGTATTTGTTAATACAAATAATGTCTAAAAACATTATTTATATTTTTTGACCTCTCAATGTTTTGATAATAACAAAATGTAAAAACGTTTACAATAAAAGTAAACGTTTACAAATTATTAATCGTAAAATTCTATTTCTAAGATTAGTGATCAGTTAAGGTAAGTACAAACAAATCATTAAGCGTAATTAGTGATCAAGAAAATAATTTTTTTAACCATCACATTTTTACAAAAGTATTTTCACAAAAATAAATATACAAAATACTTTTAAAATTAAAAGAAAGGTTTTATTTAAAACATAAATATAAAATTCAAATTTTCCCCCCAAAATGGAAACTTCCATACCAGATACAACATTCCCAACAAAAAGACAAAAATAGGAGCAGAGTCTACTAGGCGGCCCCCTTACAGGCACAGCGGCCCCCAGATATATCTGGGACCGCCATGACTGCCAGCAGATGACCGTTGGATTCGCTGGCTATAAATACTACACTATTTCTGGCAGAAAAATACACCTTTTTGCATGAATTTTTTCAGTCTTCTTTCTCTCTCTATGTTGGGACTTAAAGACTTCAAGATGATTCTTAGAGTTACTACTGCTCAGTACTGCTGGTACAAAAGTTAATGTTGTTGGATTACAACTGCCAGAAGAGTTACTACTGTTAGAAGGATAAAGACGAGTAAAGAGATAAGGATTGTTTGGAGAACAAGAATACTTACGAAGATAAGTATTGAGTTATTTTGTAAAAGATATGTATAATGTATTTGTTTAAGAGATGACGTTTGTTTTTAGAAAAGATCATGGTATCTTAGGAAAGCATTGTAAGCCTTGTAGGACTCCTTGGTGTATAAAAGGAGGTCCTAGGGTATAGAATTCAATGTATCAAAAACGAGTCATTGTCATAGCTTTAAGGTTGTAAACCCTAACACTATCAAAGAGTGTTCGTATTAATATATTGGAGCTTATTGTTTTGGTTATATTTCTGTGTGTTAAACATTCATTACTGTTATTCTTCTTAGTGATATAAACTAGATTCCACATAGTTTATATCATACTTACAAAGTTTCATTCTTAGTATCTTTGGATTTATCCAAGGATACTAAACCTTACATCAAGCTAAGGAGTTAAAGATCTATTCATTGGGATCAACAAGTGGTATCAGAGCTTGTTGTGAAGCTTTAAATAAGAAGAAACCAACATCACATACTAGATCTAATTCTCAGTGGTAAGATAGAAGCAGGAACTACTTCTACAAATCTGACTACAAAACTCCCTATCCTCAACCCAGGGGATTATGATCTCTGGTTAATGAGGATAGAACAATACTTTCTCATGACTGATTACTCCCTCTGGGAAGTAATTAAAAATGGAAACAAAGTACTGAAGAAAACTATTGGAGAAACTGAACAGGAATATGAACCTACTACTACAGAAGAAAAGCAGGACAGGAGGAATGGTATGAAAGCTAAAGGAACTCTATTGATGGCACTCCCAAATAAGGATCAACTGAAGTTCCATTCATATAAAGATGAAAAATTGCTCATGGAAGCAATTGAGAAGAGATATGGAGGAAACAAGGAATCCAAGAAAGTTCAGAGAACTCTACTCAAGCAAGAATATGAGAACTTTGCAAGATTAAGTTCAGAGACAATGGATCAAACTTTTGATAGGTTGCAAAAACTTATCACTCAGTTGGAGATTCAAAGAGAAGTTATTACACAAGAGGACATGAACTTAAAACCGTTGAGAAGTCTTCCATCTGAATGGAAGACTCATGCTTTGATCTGGAGGAATAAACAGGAAATAGAGATCATCAGTTTGGATGACTTATACAAAAACTTGAAGATATATAAACTTGAAATCTTAGGATCATCAAGTACAAGTCAAAATCTACAAAATGTGGCTTTTGTGTCCTCCAACAGCACTAACAACAATAGCAGCATAAATGAAGCAGATATCACTGCTTATGGAGTTAGTGCTGCTCATACTCAAAGTAATCCTACATCTGGAGATAATCTTAGTGATGCTGTTATATGTGCTTTCCTGGCTAGTCAGCCCAATTCTCCTCAAATTTCATAAGAGGATATAGAACAAATTCATCCTGATGACCTGGAAGAAATAGATTTGCAATGGGAGATGGCCATACTGACAATTAGAGATAGGAGATTCATCAAGAGGACATGTAGGAAGCTAGATGTAAATGGTCAAAGAGTTGGATTTGATAGGTCTAAAGTGGAGTGCTACAATTGTCATAAATATGGTCACTTTGCAAGAGAATGTAGAGCTCTTAGAAATCAGGAAAGCAGAGGAAGAGAGATTAATAAAAGAACTGTGACAGTGGAAACTCCCACTGAAAATGCCTTGGTTGCTCAAGATGGAATTGGAGGGTATGATTGGAGCTACCAAGCTAAAGAAGAGCATCCTACAAACTTTGTGTTAATGACACTTACATCTTCAGGAAGTTCTTCCAGTTCAGATTCTGAGGCAGATTCTTGTTCTAAAACATGTGTAAAAGCTTATGCTACTCTCAAAGAACAATATGATAATTTGTCTTTAGATTACAAAAAGTCTTAATTTAATTTAGTATCTTATAAAGTAGGTTTAGAAACAGTAGAAGCTAGACTAGCTCACTATAAGAAAAATGAGGCCGTGTATGAAGAAAGCATTAATGTTTTAAACCTTGAAGTTAAACTAAGAGCTAATGCTTTAATTGTAAACAAAAAGAAATTGGAAAAAGCAGAAAAAGAGAGAGATGAGTTAAAACTAACATTAGAGAAGTTTCAAAATTCATCTAAAACATTGAACAATTTGCTAAAAAGTCAAGTCAGTGTCAAGTTTAAAACTAGACTAGGATATAATGCAGCTTCTTCTACTGCAGCTTCTCCTGCAGTAGAAAGCTTTGTGAATTCATCTGAGATGTTAGAAAATCAAAAGAATAATAAGTCCAAATCTGATAAGGGATATCATGCAGTTTCGCCACCTTTTATAGAGAATTTCATGCCTCGCAAACCTGATCTAACGTTTATGGATGAAATAGTTGAAAGTGAGAATTTTTATGTTACTACTGTTGTTACACCTAGTAGTGTTAAGGCAGTTGAGTCAAATCATGAGTCTGCTAATGTAAAAAGAAATGGTGAAGCAATAGAACCTAAAACTGTTAGGAAGAACAGAGACCTCCAGTCACTGAGGATTGGAATTCTGATGATGAAAGTGAGGTAGAAATTATACCTAAGGATAAAACTGTTAGTTCTAGCACTAAAAAGATAAAACTTCTTAAGTCTGCTAAGGAAACAGTAGAGAAGGTAGAAACATCTAAACAAAACAAACACTATCCTAGAGGGAACCAAAGAAACTGGAACAATCTTATGTCCCAAAGATTAGGAAGTGACTTTAAAATGATTAATAAAGCTTGTTTTGTTTGTGGTAGTTTTGAGCATCTTCATTATGTGTGTGATAAAAAGGTTATAAGACCAGTGTGGAACAACACAAGGGTGAATGACAAGAACTTTGCTAATAAAATGACTCACCCTCACCCTAATATAAGATTTGTTTCATAAGCAGTACTAACCAAGTCTGGCAAAATTAATACTGCTGGTGCAACTGTTAATACTGCTGTCAGACCAGTTAATACTGCTGGCTCAAAACCAACTGTGAATCATCCTAGACCAATATCAAATGCTTATAAAAGGGAAAATTCATAAGTCACAAGGCCTTTTAACAAGTATTCTGAATACAAAAATAGTATTTTCAATAAAAAGGTTAATACTGTCAGGGTAAAAGATACTACTGCTAGGGATAGAGCAGTAGTAAGTGAAAATAAAGGAAAAGGGGTTAATGTTGTTAAGGCCTCAGCTTGTTGGGTTTGGAAAGCCAAAAATAGTAGGGCATTAAATACTTTCAAGAAATATTCTTACATTGATGCACGAGGCAAATCCAAGTCTATAATGGCTTGGATCCCCAAAAGAGTCTAATTCTCTTATTTTATGTGTAGGGCAACCCACAACAGAAAGAATACAAGGAAAAAGGAGTTATTGAAAGTGGTTGCTCAAGGAACATGACTAGAAACAAATGTTATCTTACTGAATATGAAGATTTTGATGGTGGCTTTGTTTCCTTTGGAGATGGTAAAGGTAGAATTTCTAGAAAAAGGTAAAATCAAAACAGGAACATTGGATTTTGATAATGTATACTTTTGTAAGGAGCTTAAGTATAACTTGTTTAGTGTGTCACAAATATGTGACAAAAATAATAATGTTCTTTTTACTAAAACTGAATGTCCTGTCTTATCTTCTGACTTTAAGCTACTTGATGAAAGTCAAGTTTTGCTGAGAGTTCCAAGAAAGGATAACATTTACAGTATTGACCTAAAGAGTGTTGTTCCCACTAAAGGTTTAACTTGCCTCTTCGCTAAGGCCACAATTAATGAATCTAATTTATGGCATAGGAGACTTGGTCACATAAACTTTAAAAACATGAACAAACTTGTGAGAGGAAACTTTGTTAGAGGTTTGCCTTCAAAGATTTTTGAAAATGATCATTCTTGTGTTGCTTGTCAGAAAGGAAAGAAACACAAAGCCTCCTGTAAGGCCAAACTTGTGAACTCAATTAGCAAACCCTTACATATGCTTCACATGGACCTATTTGGTCCTACAAATGTTAAGAGTTTAATGAAAAAATCTTATTGCCTAGTTGTCACTGATGACTTTAGTAGATTTTCTTGGGTATTCTTTTTGGCCACTAAGGATAAGACTAGTGGGATTTTAAAGACCTTCATAACAGAAATAGAAAATCAACTATCAGATGTGATAATGGAACTGAGTTCAAAAATAGTGTAATGAATCAGTTCTATAAAATAAAGGGGATTAAGAGGGAATTCAGTGTTGCTAGGACTCCTTAGCAAAATGGTGTTGCTAAGAAGAGGAATAAAACACTGATAGAGGCTGCAAGAACTATGTTAGGTGACTCTAAGTTACCAACCACCTTTTGGGCTAAAGCAGTTAATACTGGTTGCTATGTGCTAAATAAAGTCTTAGTCATTAAGCCTCATAACAAGACACCTTATGAACTTATTCGTGGGAGACCCCCATTGATAGACTTCATGAAACCTTTTGGGTGTCTTGTTACCATCTTAAATACTAGGGATCATCTAGGCAAGTTTGATGGAAAAGCTGATGAGGGATTTTTTGTTGGGTACTCTGTAGTTAGCAAGGCTATGAGAGTTTTTAACAAGAGAACCAGGATAGTTGAAGAGACCTTAAACATTAGATTTCTTGAAAATACACCTAATGTGACAAGAAATGGACCAGACTAGCTTTTTGATGTTGATTCTTTGACAATATCTATGAACTATGTGCCAGTTGTTGCAGGAAATCAAACTAATGGTATTGCAAGAACTAGAGATAATATTGTTATAGGTCAGGCTGAAAAGAAGAAAGAACCTAAACAATAGTACATCTTGATACCTTTCTGCACAACTGATCCATTAATCTCTCAAGATCCTAAGGTCAGTGAAGAAGATGCTGAAGAGAAGCCTACTAAAATGGATGAAAGTGGAGGTTCAAATAAAGATGGGAAGGATGATCAAGTCACAAGAAGTGAGTTTGAAAGACTACTTTAACAAGAAAAGCAGACTAAAAATCCTAACTGTACTAATAGTATTAATACTGTTAGTACAACTGTTAGTACTGTTGGACTATCTTTTATTAATAATGATCCATCATCACTAGTTAATGATGCTGAAGCTTCTAATGCATTTGAGAAACATCTATTTGAAAGATTTTCTCCTTTCAAAAATGCATTTTCACTTCCACCTGTTTCAAATGTGACTCCAATGGATGATACTGGAATTTTTGGTAATGCTTATGATGATGAAGATGTGGGTGCAGAGGCTGACCTCAACAATTTGGAAACAACCATGAATGTCAGTCCTATTCCCACAACCATAATTAACAAGTATCATCCTAAAGACCATATCATTGGAGACTTTAATTCAGCTATTCAAACAAGAAGAATGACCAAGATTTCTAATGAACATTCTATGGTATGTTACATTAATAAGCAGAGGAGAACAAATCATAAAGATTATCAAAACTGCTTATTTGCTTGTTTTCTCTCTCAAATGGAACCCAAGAAAGTGATTCAAGCTTTGGAAGATCCAAGCTGGATGGAAGCAATGCAAGAGGAGCTTCTACAATTTCAACTTCAAAAGGTTTGGACACTGGTTAATCTACCTAATGGCAAGAGGGCCATTGGAACAAAATGGGTCTTTAGAAACAAAAAGGATAAGAGCTGGATTGTAGTGAGAAACAAGGCAAGACTGGTTGCACAAGGTTATACCCAAGAAGAAGGAATTGATTATAATGAGGTTTTTGCTCTTGTTGCTAGGATAGAAGCAATCGGGTTATTTTTGGCCTATGCATCATTTATGGGGTTATTGTGTACCAGATGGATGTAAAAAGTGCCTTCTTTTATGGTACTATTAAAGAGGAGGTTTATGTGTGTCAGACTCTTGGTTTTGAAGATCCATAGTTTCTTGACAAAGTGTATAAGGTAGAAAAAGCTTTATATGGTCTACATCAAGCTCCTAAAGCCTGGTATGAGACCTTGTCTACCTACTTAATTAAAAATGGAGTTAGAAGAGGCACTATAGATAAGACCTTGTTCATCAAGAAGGACAAAGGTGATATCTTGTTAGTACAGGTGTATGTTGATGATATCATCTTTGGGTCAACTAAGAAGTCCCTATGTTATGAGTTTGAAGGTTTGATGTACAAGAGATTCCAGATAAGTTCCATAGGGGAACTCACTTTCTTCTTAGAGTTACAAGTACAACAGAAGAAGGATGGAATCTTCATTAGCCAAGACAAATATGTGGCTGACATATTGAAGAAGTTTGATTTTGCCATTGTAAAGACAGCAAGCACTCCCATGGAACCTAATAAAGCATTGGTCAAGGATGAAGAAGCTGATAGTATGGATGTTCATTTATACAAATCAATGATTGGATCTTTGATGTACTTAACAGCTTCTAGGCCAGACATAATGTTTGCTGTTTGTACTTGTGCAAGGTTCCAAGTTACTCCTAAAATGTCACATCTTCATGTTGTGAAGAGGATCTTCAGATACTTGAAAGGTCAACCTAAATTGGGCCTTTGGTATCCTAGGGATTTACCATTTGATTTGGAAGCTTTTTTAGATAGTGATTATGCTAGAGCTAGATTTGACAGGAAATCCACAACAGGAGGTTGTTGATTTCTTGGCAAGAGGTTGATTTCATAGCAATGTAGGAAGCAAACTATAGTAGCTAACTCAACAACTGAAGCAGAGTATGTTGCTGCTGCTAACTGCTATGGACAGGTGTTATGGATCCAAAATCAGATGCTTGACTATGGATTCAATTTCATGAACACCAAGATTTACATTGATAATGAAAGCAACATTTTTATTATGAAGAATCTAGTTTTTCACTCTAAAACCAAGCACATAGAGATAAGGCACCATTTCATCAAAGATTCTTTTGAGAAGAAGTTGATTCAAGTGATCAAGATTCACACAGACCACAATGTTGCAGATCTTCTTACAAAGGCTTTTGATGTTAGCAGGTTTAACTTTCTAATTGCTAGCATTGGATTACTTAATCTCTGAAGTATTATTTGAGGGGAGGTTAATGTGTTTGGATAACAGTTCTTAACTTTTATTCATGGGTTATGCATAAATATGGATCCTCATGAATTCTCATATGTCTATCTAGTATTTTCTAGTATGCTCGTGATAGAGGCATGTTGTTGTATAATTATTGAAGACAGAGTTAATACTGTTAGATATCTCTGAATACTGCTAGGCAGAAAATTAGTATTGCTAGGCAAAAAGTTAGTACTGCTGAGCTAACGTTAGTACTGCTGGGATATCATTAGAGCCAAAGTTACAACTGCGGAGCAAATTCTTAACCCTTGAAGCATCATTTAAGGGGAGATCAATTGAGAATGAATGAAAGTGATTAAAACTTCAAGTAGATATGGATGAAGGGTTAGGACAACCAACTGATCCCCAACCCACATCCACATTCACTCAACTCTACAATAATGAAACCAATCATTGTTCCATCATCATATCAACCCAAAAATACCCACAAACCTAGGACAGCCATAAGGACCACTGAGATATCTCAGTCTAGTAGACCGATTAACCTTGTTGCAGATGAGATTGTCTATAAGGAGTAGGAAGACAAAATGGAAAGGGCTGCCACTACTGCTTCTAGCTTAGATGCAGAACATGATAGTGGTAACATAATTAGGACCCAATCCATGGCAACACTTAATGAGTCTTTTCCTCAGGGAACTAATTCAGGTAGTGGTCCTAGGTGCCAAGATACCATATTCGGGGTGTAGATGCTCAAACTAGGTTTGAGACTACATTTAAAAAGTCTAATGATCTACCTCTCTCAAGAGGTTACACACTTGGAAGTGGGGCGGACAGTATGAAACTATTGGAATTGATGGAACTTTGTATAAAATTGTCAGATTTGGTAAGCAAAAAGAAAAGAGAGATATTATGAGTTAAAAAACAGAAAGAGAGATGTGTGAATAAAAGCATAAATGAGTGATTTTGTGAGCAAAAAGAATTGAGAGATATTGTGAGGATAAAAACAAAAAGAGAGCTTGTGAGAAGAACTAATTGATGATAAAAGTCCTTTTTGAATGAAATTGAAGTTAATGCTGGTAACTCAAACTTAATGTTGTTAGCCTTAAGTTAATACTGATATTATAACTTAATGTTGCTAACCATAAAGTTTCTACTGCTGGTATATATTAATACTACTAAGCTTACGTTGATACTGTTGAGTTACTGCTGTCGGGTTACTTAATGTTGTTAGGCATACCATGGTGCTGTCAGTTTAAGTTAATGTTGTTAGGCATAATTTAGTGCTGCCGGTTCAAGTTAATGCTGCTGAGGGTGATTTTATAAATACTTCGATTCAGGGTTTCATTTGATTCTTTGTTCGATTCCAATCATTCAAACGCTCTCTAAATGTAAACCCTAACTTAATTTCATCTTTAATCATCAAATCACAAAACAATGTCAACCCTAACTTTTGCTGACACTCATAATATGGCCGCATTCTTGGAAAAACCTACTGAAAGTGATGGGTTTCATGAAATTATTGATTTTCTGAATGCTAACCAAATTCATTATGCTTTAACTATCAATCCTACTATCTATACATCTTGCATTGAACAGTTCTGGGCAACAGCAAAGGCAAAAAACAGTTAATGGTGAACGTCAGTTACAAGCCCTAGTTGATAAGAAGAAGGTGATCATCACAAAGACAATCATTAAAAGTGATCTTCACTTAGAAGATTCATGTGGTATTGATTGTTTCCCAACTGCTACAATTTTTGAAGAACTGGCAAGGATGGGGTATGAAAAACCGTCTTAAAAGCTTACATTTTATTAAGCTTTCTTTTCTCCATAATGGAAGTTCTTAATTCATACCATTACGCAATGCCTTGGTGCCAAGACCACTGTATGGAACAAATTCAGTAGTACTATGGCCTCTGCAATCATATGCTTAGCCACAAACCAAAAATTTAATCTGTCCAAGTACATTTTTGATGCTATGGTAAAGCACTTAGAGGGAGGGGTTAAATTTCTGATGTATCCATGATTTGTACAAGTGTTTATTAATCAACGGCTTGGTGATATGTCACATCATAAGAAGATTTATGTTAATCCCTCACACACAAAGAAAATATTTGCCAACATGAAGAGAGAAGGAAAAGACTTTTCTAGGAGAGTAACACCTCTGTTTGCAACAATGATGGTTCAAGCTAATCAAGAAGAGGGTGTAGATTCAGGTATTCCTACTGCTACTCAACAGACACCCATTACTATTCAACCATCTACATCTAAACCCCAGAAGAAACAGTCTAGGAGAAAGCAGAAAACAACTACTGCAGTTCCTCACCCTAGTGATTCTACTTCTGATGTACTAAATGAGGAATCTGTGCCTACACATTCTAATGATCCACTGCTCAGTGGTGAGGATAGATTGAAAATCATTGATTTGATGGATATGTGTACCAAATTGTTTGAAAGAGTTCTCGACCTGGAACATACTAAGACTACTCAAGCTCAGTTAATCACAAATTTGAAGCTGCGAGTTAAAAAGTTAGAGAAGAAAGAAGGGTTAAGAACTCATAAATTCAAGAGACTGTACAAGTTTGGTGTCACAAGAAGAGTACACTTCTCCGATGATGAAAGTTTGGGTGCTCACGAGGATGCATCCAATCAGGGGAGGAGTATTAAAGACATTGACAAGGATGCTGAAGTTTATTTAGTTGATGAATCTCAAGGGAGGTCAGATGATGCAGAAATGTTTGATACATATGTTCTTTTTGGTAATGAAGTTTTTGCTAAAAATGATATGATTGAAAAAGACCAAGATGTGATTCCTAAAGAAGTTAGGACTGCTGCTCCCTCTACTACTGCTGTGCCACCACCATCACCTGTTATAACTAAAGTAGAGATTACCTTAGCTCAAACATTGGCTAAATTGAAGAGTGTAAAATCTAAGGTTGTGATACATGAGCCAGTATAGAGTACAGCCACAACAGCACCTTTAACAATTCCCAAAGCTAAAGGCATTACATTTAGAGATGCTAGTAAAAGCACAATAAGAACACCAACATCAGTAACTTATTCAAGCATCAAGGATAAAGAGAAAGCTAAGATGGATGAACCTGAAATGCCATTGAAGAAAAAGGATCAAAATGCTCTTGATGAATAAATGGCTAGAAATCTTGAAGCTCAACTACAAGCTAAACTCATTGAAGAAGAAAGGCTTGCAAGGAAAAAGGAGGAGGAAGCCATTATAGCTTTGATTAAATCATGGGATAATACACAAGCTATGATGGAGGCAGATTTTGAATTAGCTCAGAGGCTACAAGCAAAAGAACAAGGAGAGATAACCATTGAAGAAAGATCAAGACTGTTTGTAGAGCTTATGAACAAAAGAAAGAAACACTTTGCAATGCTTAGAGCTGAATAGAAATGAAGAAATCCACCAACTAAAGCTCAAAAGAGAAATCTAATGTCTACCTATCTCAAAAACATAGGTGGATACAAATATAATCAGTTGAAGAGCAAGAGCTATGATGAGATCCAGAAGTTGTTTGATAATGAAATGAAGAGGGTAAATACTTTTATTCCTATGGATTCAGAGGTGGTGAAAAGAAAAGAAGGAACAAGCATATGGAGGTAGTTCAAGATGATGAGGAAATAGCAATTGATGCTATACCTCTAGCTACCAAACCTCTAATAATTGTTGAATATAAGATTGTTAAATAAAAAAAAAAAGAAGGACAGAAGGGATTCTATCACTTGATAAGAGCAAATGGAAGTTCAATAGATATTCATCAATGATTAAGATGCTTCAGAACATTAGTAGAGATAGACTAATACTCGCTGAGAGTTGGTGAAAACGTAAACAGTGGGGAATACAAGGCCCAGAGGATGTTTAAATGAAAATTATTCCTATGGTGTCTGAAAGTAATGTTTGAACCTGACATAAAGAGTGAAACATGGAGGAGTCTACAGGGATACAAAGTGACTGTTTGGAAGCTGTTTGACTCTAGTGGAGTACACTTTATGAGATTTAAAAATCTACACATCTTTATGTTAGTTGAGAAGAGATATCCCCTCACACCAATAACAATCACAAATATGCTCAACAAGAAAACTTTAAGCGATTTGTTAGAAGAGATGTGTAACAACTACTCAAGCACATGTAAAAGCAGCAAAAGGGATAATGAAGTATTTGAATGCATCTTCCTGATAGTGATGACGACTTTTAATAAAGAAACTTAAAGATTCAGAAGATGAACATCAAGTTTAGGGGAGGATTGTTGGGACTTAAAGACATCAAGATGATTCTTAGAGTTACTACTGCTCAGATATATATTAGTGTTGTCAAACATAACTTTGTACTGTTGGTGATCCTAATGAAAAATTATGCTTAGTAAGTATAGAACTGGTAGTATAAAGTTACTACTGCTAGTTACTATTGTTAGTATAATTTAGTACTGTTAGTATAAAGTTACTGCTGCTAGTTGAAGTTAGAGACTGCTTAGAGGTTTGAAGACTGAAATATAATGCTAAGTTAGTTAGTGCAGCAAGAATAGAAATTAAGACAGCTAGCCACAGTTTACTACTGTTAGTATATATTAGTACACCAGTACAATGTTACTACTGCTAAGTTTATTAGTACTGCTGGTACTATAAGTTAATGCTGCTGGATTAACACTGCTATAATAGTTAACTATTATCAAGGAAGCGATAAAGAGATGAGTAAAGAGATAAGGATTGTTCAAGAACAAAAATACTTGTCAGAAAAGTATGAGTTATTTTTGTAAAAGATATATATAAAGTATTTGTTTAAAAGATTATGTTTGCTTTATAAAAGACATGGTAATCTTAGAAAGTATTGTAAGCCTTGTAGGACTCCTTGGTGTATAAAAGGAGGTCCTAGGGTATAGAATTCAATGTATCCAAAAATGATCCTTTATATAGCTTTCAAGTGTAAACCTAAATACATCAAAGAGTGTTCGTATTAATATATTAGAGCTTATTGTTTTGGTTATATTTCTGTGTGTTAAACATTCATTACTGTTATTCTTCTTAGTGGTATAAACTAGATTTCGCATAGTTTATATCATACTCTTAAAGTTTCATTCTTAGTACCTTTGGATTTATCCAAGGATACTAAACCTTACATCAAGCTAAAGAGTTAAAAATCTATTCATTAGGATCAACATAGACCAAAACACATAATGGTAAACAGTGTTAAAATTTCTGTTTCTAGTGATAATGAGGTTAAATAGTTTTATAAACCAACGTTAAAACCTGGAGTTGGATTTTATAAACCAAATTTTAGGTTAAAACTCCACCACCTAGAAGAGTCAATAATCATTATCCTCGTTCTAAGACATTGCAACCAAAAAGGAATGTTGGTCGACAAAATAAACCTCATGGTTTTCCCGTAACTTGGAACAACT
>BQNB010057312.1:0-38269 GCA_026074375.1 Tanacetum coccineum | reverse complement strand
CACCAAGGCATGAAAGCCTCTTGGTTTTAACTATAAATACCCCTCTCCAAGGATGGAGAGGGTGTTGATTCTCATTTGTTCATTTCTCATTTGCAAGAATTCAACCAACTCTTTTTTCTCTCTACTTTCTCTCTCTTGTTTCTCTCACTAAAATTCTTTCATATCTTCTCATCTATTTTTCTTGGTCTCCATGGTGAAGTGAAGGTGATTTTGGGCTCCGACAGTCTATGTGTTGGGCCTCATGGCGCGGGTATTTTTTGATCTGAATAAGTCAGTATTTTGTAAAAAAAATTATTATGTCGTGCCGAACAAATTTTTTTTTTAATATTATTTTGTGCGGGTTTATTTTTTTGGTCTCATGTTTTATAGTGGTTTTTTTATATGGGTTTATGTGTTGAGCCTCATGGCGAGGGTGTTTTTTTTATCTGAATAAATCAGTACTTTTGTAATTTTCTTTTTTTATTTTGTGCGAAGTATTTTTTTTTTTTTGTATTACGTATATAAAAAAAATTAGGTCGCCCAAACTGGGAGCTCATTGGGCCGAACACTGTAGCGCACTGTAGCAGTTACAGTGTGACGACGACGTTTCAAATCTCTTTTTAAAATATGTATAATTTTATTTGTCAATATAACAAATATCTAACAATTTCGTTGATAAAATAAATACCGACGAAAGGTGTAAGGATTATGAACAAAAAGAGCCCGATATATATACGTTTTTTACGGACGTACGATTCTCGTAATGTTTACAACCAATTAAGTAGTTATAAACTTTTGCCATGTAGTTAATCGTAATAATATAATCTCTAGTAATACAACTAAATTCTACTTTCAATAACGTAATCAATAAAGCCCCGCCGCAACACGCGGGTGCAACTTTTCTCGCATATACTCAATTATGGTGACAAATGACTTCGTTTTAAATGACCCAGTAACCTAAAAATAAGCTAAAATAACCAATAACTATTTATTATCAAGAAGTTACAAAAGTTATCCTATATTTCTTGTTATTTACGACTTTTTTATATAACAAACTTTATTTATCAAATATCTAACAAATATAAAACAACAACTTTAATACAAAAAATATACTTATGAGAAGGCCTCTGGATTACGAAAAAAAGAGCCAAATATTGATATTTTTTTGACATACATACGATTTTATAAAAATGTTGAAGTTTAATATACATTTTTGAAGAAAAAAAGAACTTACAATACACACCCTTAACCTACTTATTAACTTTAAAAACTACTTTAGAGTTTAATTAAAGTTAATTATGTACAAATATAGGTAGTTTAGGGACTATTTATGAACATTACCCTATAAAACTTTACTTCTTATAGTTACAAACATTACCCTATACTTCTTGTTGTTTACGATTTTTTATATAACAAACTTTATTTATTAAATATTTAACGATTTCTTTAATAAAAAATATACCAATGAGAAGGCCACTGTATTACATACAAAACGAGACTAATATTGATATGCTTTTGACATATGCACGACCTTATAAAAAATGTTAATGTTTAATATATATTTTTAAAAAAAATGTGCTTTCAAAACACATCTTTAACCTACTTATTAACTTTAAAAACTAAATGTAGGTAGTCTATGGGTTATTTATCGACAAATTTATGAAAGTTTACTTCTTATGTGATATTTTTTGAATCATTCCCAATTTTTCTAAACGTGTTAGAATGTTGTAAGTTTGAGTCGATGATCAATAAATCGAATACATATTTGTAATAGTTTTTTTATTGATTGGATTATGTATAAATCAAAGTAGTTTACTTTTTTTTGGATAGGTAGTAGTTTATCTTTTTAAGTGTATATTTTCACGCCTACTAACCAAATCGTGGCCACCAAAGTCCTAGCAGACACATATATATTTGCATATTAGTTGACACAAACTGCTATTCATAAAATAGTATAAACCAATTGACTCAACACACGCGCATAAAGCTCACAATCAAAAACCAAATGAATTTATAAAAAATGGAGCCATTATACATACACACACTAAACTTTCTCATTTAAAAAACGCATATATTAAATTCAAATAGCTTCATTGCAACGCGCGATGACATAGTATCTCGTTACTTTCATAAAGAAACAATAGTACGTGAGCATTTGTGAGCTATTTCTTAATCATTTTGCAATTAAGAAAGTCATGATATGATTGGTTAATGAAGTTTTCAATATAGTTCATAACCTAATAACAACACACATGTCACAGACAATGGTGACCGCGATCACCACCTCTACAAACTCATCACCCGAACATACCCCAATCAAATACAAATACACTCTACCAAATTTTACAACTCACATACACACAACATAATTCGGCCGTTCCACGTATCGATTTCTCTCTTTTTTCCTTCACCAATACGTCTTTAGAGGGGGGAGTTATCAGGACGATGCTTTTGTAGGAGACGACGCGTCTAAAATACCCTATTACACCCGGTATTAATTCTCACAAATATATAAAAACAACAACTATTATTATCATTTTTTAATATATATACCACATATAAAGATAAATAAGGTTTTTAACGCGCGCTTCGCTGCGGAGCGCGAGGCTTAAACTTGTTGGTTTAGGAAGAGCATTACTTGATCGTCAAATACGGACAATTGCAAAAGCACCGATTTATAAGAATGTAGGAAATACATAGTTAAATTAGATAGCCATACATACGTGTCTAGATCAAAGTTACAGCATGTTCAAAATGTAAACCCCTTAAAGCTGCACATTTGCTGAAAAAAGAGTGAATGCAACAAATTGGAAACAGAGTAAAACTGAAACCACATATACAAATCTGTACAGAAATATTGCTAACGATTAGGAGTTGTTGCTCTTACCTAACTCTTGCGTCACTCATTTACACGATGTAGAATGTGAGTGTCTTCAGAGCTGCATATGTATATAGGATACGAATTTGGGTAAAATGAGTCTTCTGATGTTATCATTTGGTATAAATTTAATTCGGGATTAATCCTAATCTTAAATAGTTACGTCTCTGTAAATGTCATACTTTGGTAGAACTTCACATGCCGGCTAAACAGAAACTGATAAAAAATTGAATTGTAATGTTAACGAAAAAAAGTTAAAAGTAGATAAAGAAAGTAAAAAAAAACTACGTCAAGTCCTTTATAATAACAAAACCAAAATACAATCCATCTGTTTTGAGTCAGGATGACCACTGTTCCATAGCTCACTCTTTTAAGTAAAAACAAAAAAACAAAAACATAGTACCAGTCATTTTCATGAACAATTCTAATATACTTTTAACTTTTATTTAAAATTTTCAATTTTGCTGCATTTTTTTTGTCACAGTTTTTATAAAAAAAAAAGATGGGTTCTAAATTACTGGTTGGTTCTTTAGTTAATAACAATAAGCTTGAAATAGAGATGAACAAGGCTGGGAATAAGTTGCTACATTTGTCAACTTCAAGTGCTGACGTCATCAACATTCTTCTGGGTAGTTTTTTTTAACTCATGACGGTTTTAAAATTTAGAAATGTGTTCAGATGATATTGTATCTTTTTATTTGAGAAAAGGAAGTGGGGCTTTTGGTCAAAAAGAAAAAATGAAAATATGTTTTTTTTGTTTCTTTCTATTTTTTAATTTTTATGTTTGGTAAAACCATGTATTTTGGTCACAAAGGAAACACGAGAAACATAAAAATATGTATGCCTAAAAGTTGGACCTAAAAATAAACCTAAAATGTGATTGGTGGATCTATAAAGTTGGTTGGTTAAAAATGATGAGTGAGGAAAAGTGTATGACACTTGTCATGTTTGTATTATTGTAGGTATCTTTGGTTGGCATGATTTCAACACTTTATAGTGCAAAGTTTACGGATGACATGGGTTGGTTAGTTTATTGGGGTTTTATGACCGGGTTGTTTTAGTGTACTAACCAACTCGCCTGCTTTTATATCCCAACCCTCCGATTGAGTATGTGTTTTTAATGAGATTTCGGGCTAGCGACCCGTCTGAGGTGGTGAAGGCGAATGCATGGTGGGTTTGTGGTTTTGTGCGTTTATGGGTGGGGAATGGTGATAGGGGTTGGGGTGCATGATAAGATGGGTTGTGGTTATGAGTATTTGGGTTCGCTGTGGTTATGGTGGCACGTTGAGTGGTGCGGCTTATTCCGTGGTGTGTGGTGTGGTGGCCTGGTTGGTGCCCTTTACCATCACTTTGGGAACACACCTGTGGTGGGGGGCATATTCGGTATTGTGTGGTTGGGGCTATGGTGTGTATGCGGTGTCCTGGGGTGTGTGGTTGGGGGTGGGGTTTGTAGGGGGGTGGGGGTGGTTTTGGGGGCGGGGACACTGGGCGCGCGGCGGGGGGGAGGGGATGGGGGCGGGTAGGGGGCTGAGGAGGGTGTGATGGGGGGGGGGTAAGATGTGGGTGGGAGGGTGGTGGGGGTCGTGAGTGGGTGTGGGGAGAGGGAGTCGGGGGAGTGGGAGTGCGGGGGACGGCCGAGACGGTAGGAGCGTAGGAGAGATATAGGTTAAGATGAGGGAAGGGGGGTTAAGGAAGGGGAGGTGGGGGAGCGGGAATCTGCGAGGGGGGGGGATGTGGGCGAGGTAGAGAGCGGGGGAAAGGGGGAGGGGGGTGTGTGGGGAGGGGGGCTGCGGAGATGGGAGGTGGTTGGTGGGGAGGGAGGGTGGGGAGGGGTGAGGATGAGTGGGCAAGTAGGGAATGTGGGGGCGGGCGGAGGGGAGAGGGGGGGGGAGTAGGGAAGAAAGTGTGGAGAGGAGGGTGGGTGATGGGCGGGGAATAAGGTTGGACGGGGGACTCGGGTGGCGGGACGGGGTAGGGGTGTGGTATGGATAGGGTACGAAGAAGAGGCGTGTCGAAGGTGGAGGGGGGGGGGGATGGGGGATGGGGCGGGGTAAATGGGGCGGGGATGGGAAGGAGAGGGGGGGTGCAGGTGTGAGGAGAACGCCGAGGGGGGGGGGGTGGGAGTCACGAAGGGTGGATCGGGGCCTGGGGTTGAGGCAAGTGATGGGTGTCGTGGGGGTGGAAGGGGGTAGGGGGTGGATGATTCATTGGCGGGGGGGGGGGGGGGGTGTGTTCGGGGTTGTAGGGGCTGGGGAGTGGGGGGGAGTAGTGTGGGGGGGGGGAGCGGGAGGGGTGAAGTGGTCGTGGATGTGGGGGGGGGTCGGAACAGGGGGGGGGGGGGAGACTGGGGGAGTGGGGGGAGGAGTGTAGGGTGGGGGGGGGAGCGGGCGCTGGTCGGGGGGGAGGGGGGTGGGATGGGGCTAGGGGGGCGATGCGGGGGTCCATGGATAAAGAAAGGGGGGCCGGGAACGGGGAGGGGCAGGGATAGAGCTGCTGTGGAGGGGGCTGGGGGTCATGGGAGGAGGGGGGGATGGGGGGCTGGAGAAGAGATGGGTCGGAGGGAGAGCGGAGGGGGCTGGGGGACGTGGGAGGCGGGGGGAGGGTGCGGGGGAGGGAGGGTCAGAGGCAATGAGAAAGCGGGGAGGGCGGGGGGGAGAGTGGAGGAGGACTGGGGATGGGAAACAGAAGTGAGGTGTTGGAGAGGGAGGGAAGGGTGCGGGGGGGCGGAGGGAGGGTGGGGTGGGAATAGTGGGGCGGACTGGAGGCGGGGGACCTGGAGTAGGGAGGTGGGGGCGCAGGGTCGGGATGGGCGGGAAACGGTGAGGGGGGGTGGGGGACGGGAAAGTAGGGTGAGGGGGACTGGGGGAGGTGAGGTGTGGTGAGGGAGGTCAGGGGGTTTAGCAGGGCGGGGGTGTCGTTGAGAAGAGGAGGGGGGGAGGGGGGGGGTGGGGCGTGGGGGGGACCGGGGAGAGGTGGGCTGTCGGTGGGAGGGGGTGGGGGTAGAAAGATATGTGGGGAATTGGGGAGGTGGGGGGGGTGGAGTGGCCCGGGGGAGGTATGGAGGGGGGAGGGAGGTGGGGAGAGCGGGGGGGTTCGGACAGGGAAGGGAGCTGGTAACAGGGGTGGTGCGGGGGGAAGGGGGTGGGCAGAAGCTGGTGCAGGGGAGGGGGGAGTGCGGAGAGGGAGGGGGGAAGGGGTCGGGGGGAGCAAGTGGCGGCGGGCAGTGGTTGGAGAGGGGTGGCGAGGAGAAGGCGGGGGCTGGCGGGAGGGTGTAAGGGGAGGGAGGGGAGGGGATGGGGGGGGAAGGTAGAGGGGGGGGGGGGGGGGGAGTAGAGGACTTGGGTGCTGGAGACCGTAGCGGGTGGGGGGAGGTTGGGGGGGGGGTTGGGAAGGGGGGGTGGAGGAGGGGTGGGGGGGAGGGTGGGTGTGAGGGTGGCAGGCGTGAGGGCGGATTGTTGTGGAGGGGATAGGGTAGGAGGGAGGATGGAGGAGATGCGGGTGGGGGGGAGGGGGGGGTAGGAGGGGGAGTGGGGAGGGGGGTAATTAGGGGTGGCCGGGGGAAAAGGAGCGGGGGATGTATAGAAGGGGTAAAGAGTGAAGAGGAGGCGGGGCGGCTGGAAGGTTTGGCGGGGGGTTGGGTGGGGGGGAGGTCGGGGTGAGAAAGTAGGGGGTAGGAGGGAGGGGGAGCGGGGTGGGGGGGAAGGGGTGATCGTGCTGGAGATGAAAATGAGGGGGGGTAATGGGTGGGGGGGCGGGGGTGGTAGGAGTAGTGAGTAAAGGGGGATCTTAGGATGCCAGAAAGGACGGGGGATGGGGGTGGGGAGGCGGGGGGGGCAAGGCTGGGAGCGGTCGGTGGTAGACGGAGTCGGCGAGTGAAGGGGGAAATGGCGGGATGGGGTAAGCGGAGGGGTGGGAAGGGGGGAGGGGGGGAGATGGTAGGGGGGGGCGTCTAAGAGAGAGGTGGGGAGAGGAAGGTGGGATGATACGCGGGGGAAGGGGGGTAGGGGGGGTTAGTAGATGAGGTGGTGAGGGAGTAGGGGGGGCCTTGTGGAGGGGAGGGTGGGGGAGTGTAGGGGAGGGGGTGGGAGAGGGTAGAGAGGGGAACAATGTTGGGGGGGAGAGATGTGGGCGAAGGAGGGGTGTAGGCGAGTGGTGGGACACCTGGGTAAGGTAGGTGGCGTGGAACGGGGGTGGGACATGGGAAGGGGCTGAAAGGGGGGACGGGGTTGGGGGTAAGGGGGTAGAAGGCAGTGGGATGGCGGAGAGGGGGTTATCGTTGGAAGGGGGGGAGGGTGGGGGAGGAGCAGGCGAGGGGGGGGTGAGGGGTGGGTCTGGAGTGGGAAGGATAGGGCGCATGGCGGGCTTGAGAAGGGGGGAGGGGGCGGGGGTAGGGGAGGGACGGGGGGATGCCAAAGGGGGGCGGAAGGGTAGCTTTTGTGGGGGTGTGGGGGGCTAGGGGTATGGAGTTTTGGGGGGGGGGGATTAGTGAAGGGGGATGGTGAGGGGAGGTTATGGGGCGGCAGGAAGTCCATTAGGAAGTGGGGGGGGGGGGTGGGGGGTGGGGGGGGGAGGGGGGGGGGGAACCGGGGTTTCTGGGTGCGTGGGGTGAGGGGGATTGGTGGGGGGGGAAGACGAGGGGGGGAAGAGGGGAAGGTGGGGAAAGACGGGGTATAGGAGAGCAAGGGGGTGGGTGAGGGCGAGGCCGGGTGGGGAGCTGCAAGGATAGAGGAGGTGGGAACGGTATTGGGGAAGGAACCGGGATGTGGGGAGGGGGGAGGGGGGGCCGGGGGGGGGGTGGTGGGGAGCGGAGTCTAGTTGTCAGGGGAGAGGGGCGGGGGGAGGTGCCGTTGAAGGAGGAGGAGGGGAACAGCGAGGGAGGGGGATGAAGAGGGGAATGCGGGTCGAGGGGTAGTGGGGGCCGGGGGAGGGAAACCAGGAAGTAGGGTGGAGTGGTGGAAGGTGGGGAGAGGGAATGGATAGAAGAGTGGGACAGCAGAGGAGTGGTGGCATGGGTCAGGGGGTCGGGAGTATACGGGGGAGCGAGCAGGAAGGGAGGGAAGACGGTAGAGGAGGAGGGAGGGGGAGAGGGGAGGCGGGTGGTTGTTGGAGTGCGGCGAGATTGGAATAGTAAAGGCGAGAGGTGTGATTCGGACGTAAGCGGAAGGGAGAGTAGGAGGGGTGAGGGGAAGCGCGAAGTGGTAGGAAGCAGATGAGGGTAATGATGTGGTTTCGGGGAGGAGGGTGCTCGGGAGGGGGGTGGGGAGGCCATGGGCGGGGGGAGCGGGATGTGGGGGAGGGAGGGGGACGCGGGGGAGTATGGTAGGGTGGGGGCTGCGGTGAGCGGGGGGCGTGGGGAATGGGGCGGATGGGTAAGGAGAGGTCGAGAGGGGGGAAGGTCGGCATGGGGTGAGGGCGGGTAACGCGGGGGAGAGGAGGGAGGGTGAAGTTGTGATGAGGAAGGAAGCGCTGGGGGCGAGCACAGGACAGGGTATGCAGGTGGGAGGAAGGAGGTGGGGGACGGTGAGGAATAATTGTGAAGTGAGCGGGGTGGGGAGTCGTGCGAAGGATGGTGTTGTGTCGGAGCGGAGCAAATGCGGAAGTGCGGCGAGGAGGGCATGGGGTAGGAGGGGGGGCGGGGGGAAGAAACGGAGGGGGGGGGGGCGGGGGTGTTGGGGTGGGGGGAGGGGGGGAGGAGGGAATAGGGGACGGGTGCGTGGGAAGTGGGGGTAGGGAGTCGATAGGGTGGAAGGGAGTGCGTGAGCGGGAAAGGTGGTCGGGGGAATGGGAGGGAGGGGATGGGTGTGGAGTGTGATGGAGAGGGGGGGGGGGCTATGGATAAATCCTGAGAGGGAGAAAGGGGGTGGAGATAGGGGGGTGTTGTGGTGTGTGGAGAGGAGGAGAGCGGGATGCGAGGGGGAGTGAAGAGAGCGGGTCGGGGAGTGCAGGGGGTGGAATGCGTGGACGTCAGGGGGTGAGGGAGGATGAGGGTGGAGCGGGAATTGTACGTGGGGGTGGGGCACGTTGAGAGGGAGGTAAGGGGTTGGGTGGGGTGGGGGGGGAGGGGGGTGAAGGCAAAGGCTGATCGGCGGAGGGGTGGGGAGAGCGGGCGCGAGGAGCGAACGTAAGGTGGGGGCTGGGGAGGGACAGGGGTAGAACAAGGGTGGACAGGGAACGGGAGAGGGTGCTAGGTGTTAGGAAATAAGTGTTGGGGAGGGCGTGTGTGGTGAGAGGGGGTGGTGGGGAGAGGGGCGGAGTGAGAGGTGGGGGGAGGGTGAGTGGATGGGGCGGAGGATGTGTGTGAATAGTGGACGCGTGTAGGAGGGATGGGCGGGGGGGAGGGTAGGAGTAGGGGTAGGACTGGAGGGGTTAAGGGGAGTGGATTTACTGGGGGTTGAAAGTGGGTAAGGAGGAGGAGTGGGGGGGGGGGCAAGGGAGGTGCGCGCGTAGGGAGGGGTAGTAGGGGAGGTATAGGGAAAGGGGAGGGGGGTGTAGTGGGTGTCTGAGATGGGCGGGGACAAGGGGAGTGTGGCAAACGGCGCGGGGGGTATGGGATCACGGGTAAAGTATGCTTAAAAGGGCGGGATGGGTCAGGAGGATCGAGAGGATGGGTGTGAAGGGAGGTGGAAGAGGGTGTGTGGAGTGGAACAGGTATAGTTGAGGGGTGATACGTGGGGCAAATGGTGTAAAGGGGGGGGGGGGGGCGGGTGGTTTATGGGGCAGAGGGGGTAGGAGAGGGAAAGGAGAGTGGAGGTGGAGGGGGGTAGGAAACGAGAATAGAGTGGGGAGGCGGTACGAGGTGGGGGCGGGGATGGAGAGGAGGAAATGACTGGGGAGGGACGGGACTAAGATAGGGAGTAGGGGTTGGCGGGGAGTGGCGAGGGGTCAAAGGAGTTAGAGAGGCCGGAGAGTAGGGGAGAATAGAGGTGTAGTAGGGGGGCATGCGGGGGGGGAGGGTGTGGGAGTGGGGAAGGGAGTCGGGACACGGGGGGGTGGGTGAGGGTGGGAATATAGGACGACGTTCTGGACGGGACCGAGTAGCCCGAGGGGCGGGGGGGGGGCAGGTGGTGAACGGATGGGGGCGGTCAAGTATAAGGGTGGAGAAATGCCACGGGGGGTGGGGAGGGAAAGAGAGGGGTGTGGCGGAGGGGTGTGGAGGGGGCGGGGGGCAAGTGTAAAGGTTGAGGGAAGAGATTAGGGCGTCATGGTAAGGGTAGTTACGGGGAGGTTGGAGAGAGGGGAGGTTTCTTGGGGAGCGGTGAAGGTGGGGAACTGGGGTGAGGGGAGGGTTCAGTGACGGTAGGTGAGAAGGGGTTATTGGTGAGGAGGTAGAAGGAGGAATAAACCGATGGGGGGACAAAGGGTGACGAGGAAGATGGGGGGTGGCGGAGGGCTGTGAGTTTGGCGGGCGAAGTATGCGGCGGGGGGGGGCCTCCGAATAGCAAGGAGCGAGAGGTTGGGATTCTAGAAGAAGGTGCGTGGTGTGGGGGGGGAGGGGGAGGAGGGAAGGGGCCGGGGGAAGTAGGGGGTCGAATATGTGGGCCGGGGCGGGGGGGAGGCGGGGTGGGGGGGACGGGGCCTGGGGGTGTGATTAGGGGGGGGGTAGTGGGGGGATTTAGGGTGACTGAGGGTGTGGTGTGCGAGGGTGCTTTGAGGCGGGGGGGGACTGGGGGTTGGTAGGGGGGGGTGGGGCTTGATTGGGCGTGGTGAGAGCTGTATGGAAGGGAGTGGATGGGGTGGATGGAAGGGAGTGAAGGGGGTAGAGGTGTTGGAGACAAGCTGGGTTGAGCGTGGGGAGGGGGTTGGATGGGTGTGGAGTGGTGGGCAGTGGGGGTGGTGGAAGGGGAGAGGGGGGAAGAGCTAGAAGAAGAGGTGGGAGGTAGCGGGTAGTTGGGTTAGGGGGGTTGGGTTGGGGGACGAGGGAATTGGGTTGGGGGGGGTGGGGGGGGGGGGGGGGGAAAGGGAGAGGGATCGGTGTAAGGAGGGGGGGCGGAGGGCGAGGGTGGGGGGAGGAGGGGGGGCGGGGCGGAGAAAGGTTAGGTTAAGAGGGAGGGTCGAGGAGCAGGGGAAGCAGACTAGGCGTGGGGCGGGGAGCGGGGGGTCGTCGTTGGGTGTGGAGGGCAAGGGGATGGCAGGTGCGCATGGGAAGGGAGGGGGGCGTGAGGGAGCTGGGGAGAGAGAGCCGAACGAGAGGGAAGGGGTGGGTGGGGGGCGGTTGGTGCTAGGGTAGGGTGTGGGGAGGAGGGATGGATGTGTGGGAAGATACGGGGGTAGGGGGCTAGGGTGGGGTGGTTGGGGAGAGTTGGAAGATAGGATGACTGGATTGTGGTTGCGAAGTGGGGGGGGGAGGATGAGGGGGTGCTTGATTAGATGGAGTGAGGCTCGGGGGGGAGGCGATGGGAAATGTGTGGGAGGAGAGCGTCGGTTATTGGAGGGGTCAGGGGTGGGGGTGGCCGTCGTGGGGGGAGTAGCGAGAGGGGGGGATGGCTAAAGGGGCGGAGGTGGGGAGGGGAGGTTGGGGGGAGGTGGGGGGGCTTTGGGGGGGGCGGAGTGGAGGAGCGCCAAGTGGGGGAGGGATATTGGTCGATGGGACGAGGGGACGGCGTGCCCGGGGGAGGGGGGAGGGGGGGGGGCGGTTGCGGTTGGTAAGTTGAAGGGAGGTTTGTGTTGGTTGGAGGAGAGCGACGGGGGGAGGAAGGGGGACGTGGAGAAACTCTAGTTGGGAGAGGGAGGCGCTGGCCTGAGGGGAAGAGATGGGGGGGGTGGGGGGGAGAAGCAGAGGGGTAGCGCAGCGGGGGGACGAGGGCTGGGGGAGAATCGGATGAGGGGGAGTGGGCTTGAGGAAGGGGGGAGAGGAGAGGGGTGGGTAATTTGTAGGCAGAAGGGCGGGGGAGATTACGTACAGGAGGAGGAGAGGTCTTAGGTGAGAGTGGAGGAAGGGCGGGAGGGAGAGGGAAGTCTAGGGTGATGCGACAGCGCAACATGGGAGTCAGGGGTTCGGAGGGAGTGCGAAGGGGAAGAAGGGGGGAGGGGGGCGGGTAGGGAGGTGGAATGCGGGAGTGCGGGGTGGCTGTTGGACCGGGGGCGCGGGGGCGGTTCTTTGTTTTTTTTTTTCTTCATTCTTTTCCTTTTTTTTTTTTTTTCTTTTTCTTTTTTCCTTATTTCTCTTTTCATTTTCCCTTTTCTCTTTTTATTCTTTCTTTTTCTTTTTTTTTTTTCTTTATATTTTATTTTTTATAAAACTTGCAAAAGTTTATTTTTTCAATAAACACAGAATGGACGACACGTGGACAAATGTAGATCGCGGGTGTGGGGGGGCGATTTACATGGGTATTTTGAAAAAAAAAAATTGTCAGTGTCATTTTAAGATAACACGGAACCCAAATGGGCACTGCGAAATTTTTCGCTTTAACGCGCGATTTCTCTGTTGCTTAGAAAAAATAAATTTTGAGTTTTATGTAGAATTTTTAAGGAAAGAACTGTTTTTCACGCGATTTCTCTGTTGCTTGTTTAGCAGTACAATCTTTTTTGTATGAAAATAAGGATGTTTTCTCCCAACTAAACGCACTTAATGTTTGACGCGCAACTTTTAGCGTTAGGTTTAAGGTAAGCTCCATTGGTTGGAAGAGATGAAAATTATATTTTCGAAATTTAAACTCCTACACAGTAAGCTATTTGAAGGGTGTTTGTTTTAGCTTTTATATGGGGCTTATTAGCTTGTTTAGTCAAAATGAGCCCATTGAAGTGTTTGGTTAAGCTTAAAAGTTTAGGCTTTTCAGCTTATATAAGGGGGTTTTATAAGCCCTGTCTGTGGATTATGGGCGTATAAGATTAGCTTATGAGCTTGTTCGTCATAAGCCATAACATACTTTTATTTAACCTACTTTTATTGAACATAAAATTAAGCCCGTAAAAATAAGCTCAGATAAACACCCTCATTAGATAAACAAACTTCACGCTGAACGTTGAACGCTGAACTTTCTGTTTGTTTACATATTCAGAGCTGTTTTCACTGCAATCGGTAGATTGTCTATTAGACTAGATTATTAACATATCTGACACTTGTTCTGTCGTTGAAATTTAAGCTAAATAGTTTGTTATAATCTGTTTATAGCATTAGTGATGTTTTCACCAAACATGGTTTTTTTTACTTATATAGTTGTCACAGTTATTAAATTTTAACTCAGCGGTGTGTTCTTGTGATAGCTTACGGAGCAAATTCTATCTAGGGTGCCACAACCACAACCGCCTTCAAAATTGATAATCAAACCGTTGCATCCAATAATAAATGCACTGATATCTAAAGGACTTGTGAAGCATCCGGATATGAATGTAAATATGTCAGTTGCATGTTGCATCTGTGAGATCTTAAGAATTACGGCACCCAATGTCCCTTATAACCACGAGCAGCTTAAGGTATGAAACATCTCACAACTTTTCAATATAGAGCATAATGTACATGTAATATAGTCGCAAGTAACTGTTTTCCTTGTCGTTGGTGCACAGGAGTATTTTGAAGTGGTAGTGACGTCGTTTGAGAAACTATGTTCTGTATCTGGTGGATACTATGGTAAGATGACTAGAGTTCTCGAAGTATTTAGCAAAGCTCGGTTGCCAGTACTGATGTTGGACCTGCAGATGGAGGGACACAGATTAATAGTTCGCCTGTTTAAACATTTCTTAAATGTTTCCGAGTAAGAGATCTATTCTTGTTCTATCAACTAAAAGTTAAACTGCGTTCTGTTCATAGTCTTTGACACTTCAACTGTATAATGGCTAGTGTAGTCACTAGAGATTCTAAATAGAAGAATAAAACAATACCAAAATAGAACTTTGACTGAGTTTTTTCTTCGTTCTGACTTTTTAAGCTCCAATTCCACTGCCATTGTACTCTATATGGAGAATATTATGTCCATGATCATAGAGAAAAATGAAGAGCTTGCACACGTTCTTCAAGCTCTCGTAATTACAAGTTTGAAAAAGGATAATCAGGTAATCATTAGGTTGCTGACTTAAACCAAAGAAGGTTTTCTATCCGTCACTAATTAAATCATATACTATTGCAGATTGCTTCACCTGTTTGTTGGCAATTTGGTAAAAAAGCTCTCATGATCTGTGCTGCTAAACTCAAACTACATCTTCCAGATATGGCACGAGATATGAGCATTGCTGTGTATGATTATCCGCAAATGGTTGCGCAAATTTGTAAAACTGCATCAGAACATAACGTGATGGTATTTGTTACTCTTGGTCAAACTTTTGTATATACAGATAAAATATAGTTTTTTAGTTAATTACATCTGGTTAAGTTCATTTGGTTATAACCTTATATACACATTGTTTTTGTATGATATCGCCCATATCCCAAAATGGTCGTCCTATGTGCAATAATCACATTTCTTTTCCAGGAGGTTAATGAAGCTATTCCATATACAAATGAGGCAAACAAGTTGAGGAAGGATACAAGTCACAAGATTTTAGTTACGTGTCGAGAGGGAAGCATAAATATGGTGCAGACTCTAGGGCATTGTCAAGAAGCATTAAATCCATTTAACTCTGCAACAGAGTTGAATGTAAAACGCAAGAGAGATAACGAAAAGGTATTATTTTGCTTTTGAAAACTAACCTAGTTAAAGCTGTAAAATTGGACCGGGCTGGGCTGGATTAGGGGAGTGCAATTATTCAAAACTGGAACCGACTGGACGGAAACATGACCAAACTGAAACCGGCAAATGAAAAGTATTGGGAACGAGAACTGGACCATTTACTAGTTTGTGTTCAATTTCGGTCCTGGTTCCAGCTGGAACGTGAACCAGACTCAAAATTTTGTGCCAGTGTCTCGAGCCTAATCGTTTCATGAAATAACGTTGTTAGAATAATAATAATAATGATAATAATAATAATACGGAATAATAATAATAATAATAATAATAACAATAATAAAAGAAAATTTATGGTTGTAGACCGCACCAGAACGGAACCGGGGGAGGACCAAATCGGATCCAGTACCAAATTTTTTCTATGAAAGGAATTGAAAACCAAAGCAGACCGAGTATACAGTAAGGTTGCGGTTTGGTTTACGGTTTTGACCTGAGTTCTGAGTTCTGCACTCTTCTAGACGGGTTAATTGACTCGTCAAAACGGGTCTGTTTATAACGGGTCAAAACAGGTTGGACCGATTGGCAAACACTTATTTGTCTTTTCTTTTCTAAAGTCTTGCAACCAATGCAAATCGACTCGTTTACCTATAAATGGTTCCAAACGCCGCCACCCACCTCTGAAAACAAACACGGACAACTCTTCATTATAAATACTGAAAATATTTTTTGGATTTTACAAATCTATACTGATTCAGGCACAATCTGTTACTGAAGTTTTGGTTGTAAGGAGGATAAAAATTTGGTGGGCCGGAGATGAAATGTAAGTATCTGTAAGTAGGAATAATCTGTATATCATCTTCTAACAGTATCAACCTGAGTGAGATTCATGAATCTTTATGGCTCGTTTAATATGAACCATCTATTGCTGCAGTTATCGACAAGGAGTTGTGAAATCCTTTGACTGTATATTAAAGATGCACAAGGTGTGAAGCTGACAAACATTTGCTCCAAGGTATTTATTAGCATTTTGTATAATATACTTTGTATGCTGAGTTAGCGTGTTGGTATATCCTTTCAGTTATTGTTAGATGATGGCTTTGAAGTAGTCGTAGACCTCAAGCAGAAACGATGGATGTTGTCTGAAAACGTGTCTGCTAGACCTCATTCTCGTGTATGTATCCTCCCCTCTTTTTTAACATTGAAACTTCAAATGGACAAAACTAGGTCAATTGAGCTTTGTTTTGTTAGTCTTCTAAGTTTTTTCGGGCTCACAATGAGTCCAAATGGGCCTGATCGGGCTGTGTTTGACGTGGTAAAACGATATGGGAGAGATAAGTATTCAATACTTTTTAAAGCTTGAACCCATGACATGTTACTTAAGACATTGGTTATTACGGTATTTAAAAGAAAATAGAAGAAAAATCGTGTCAATGCAGCCTGCTTGAACTGTTACTGGACCTGAAACTGCTTTGCCACTTCTAATCTATATCTATGTTGTACAGATGAGAGAGGCAATGCCTAAAAGGGTTCTGTCTCCTCACTCTGGCATAATTTGTGTCCAAGGCTACAAGGTGAAGAGCATCAATGCACCTATTCTAGAAGCCATTTTCAAGAAACACGGCGACATTGCAGCAAAATGTGTGTTCCCAGATGCTATGAGAACGTATTTACTTGAGGCTGTTTGTGAAATCGTCAGGAGAATTGAAACCAGTGATGTTAGTAACATCATTTCTAAGATGGAAGAAATAGAGGGCCAAGTGTCAGTTGCAGAGGTAGCCAAAATTAATGTGGCGTGGCTTCGAGCTTACTTGGACACCATTCACAAAATGAACGAAGCCCAGGAAAAGTCAACTACACTTATGGAAATGAAAACCAACACCACTTTGGTTAAAATGGCAGCAAAAACTGATCAGAAAGAGAGCTATGACGAGTTTGTGGGTGCAAGAAGTCGGTTAGTCAAGGCGCAAAGGTGTGTGAAAGTACTTGAACTTGTAGAAAAGAAGCTAAACAACAATCTCTTGGAATCTAAGGCTGAAAAGGACTTGTGGGCAAGACAACCAGTTATATAAGTAATAGATCATGCTAGACGTATATTGTGTAGGAATTATGAGGATATCGAGAGGGTCTCGCCGTTACTACGAAACACCTACTGACGACCCCCTATTAAAAAGTCGGTTATGTTTAATGCATATAGCTAATTTCTAAAATATATGGGAGTTGGGATTAGCTTGTTTTTACATAATCTTTGTGATATGGCTGTTAACGACACAGGACCTGAGTCTTGTACATTTGGCACAGGTTCTCTCATGGGGGCGGATTTGAAATGTTTCTGTTATTACATGGGTTCTTCTCTTATTGGTTTGGAGCTAGGAACATCTTAGGCAGATACACCATTGTTGCATGGATGATGTGAAATTGGTGAAACAAAGTTGCTCATTCTAACTCGTACTAGGCTTTTGCAGGAGAACTTATTGTACTTAGATCCATTCTTCGTCTTATAGATTACTTAATGATGCGCTTCGTTTTGTTTAATGTGATGAGTCTACTTGTAAGCTCTAATGTATTACTACTTATGGTACAAAGTTGATTCATATGTTATCTTATCGTTTTAAGGTGGTTTGGATCGTGCTACATGAATGTCATTTTACCCAATTGAATTGTTCTCGATGAAAAAAACACCAATGTTGTTCTAAATATTAATTGGAACCATTACTGCAAGACATATCCATATGTCACTCTAAAGGTAGATGTGATTTCTGAAATAAGGTGTAAAAAAGTGTTAAAAGTGTATCTTTAGGGGTGCAAGTTAGGGTTGTAACTGGTCCGAGAATGGTTGAATAGGCAAGAAGGAACAAATTAAAATGGATTTTTCGGTCAGCTTTTAGATTGGCCTATTTGAGTCAAAACGATTACATTTCTTGGGCATTGTTGTACCTTGTAAAGAAACACATTTATAGGTTTCAATGTGAAAGTTTGAGCATACTCCAAGTGGATGTTTTCGAGTTGTTAGTACGCATATACCAAATGGTCCCGCAAAACATCGAAATAGCTGGTTGCGAGGACCAATCGCGAGTCTGCTTTTCTGGGTTTTTGTGGCGTTTTCAAGAATGGGTATTGACGGCACCAAATTTGTGTTGGGGTGTTATGGAGGGTATGGGTTGTTTTGTGTTAAACGTGTATTCTGGTGTTATGAAATAAGTGTTTATTGTGGCAAGACTTTTTCCATAACCACAAATGACTGGCAGAGATGCCTGTTACCTAATGCTCTTATGATGTGGAGAGATAGGGCTTATACTATGAGGAAAAGCTAACAAATTTGAGTTGGGTTCCATTTAGTCAAATTATTTTCTTACCAAAATAGTTCATGATCGACTTACCAATGTCGACATGGTGTTCTTTTTTCTTACCTACAATGGTTATGCTTGACAGCTCGATCAATAAGTGTCGAACATAGGGTGACGTTGCGAGCAGTTGAGTTAAACATGACCATTTTAGAGAAAAAAGACTTGATTTATGAACGATTTTATATTAAAAATACTTTTCTCTAATATATTTGTCAAATAGGCTACAACTTTGGTCACAACAAACTCTTTCGCAAGAAAATAAGTTTCTACTTTTCTCGAATTAGTTGTCATTCTTTAATGTTCATGTTTCTTAAATTAATGTCTCTCACTAAAACTATATAAAGACATTTCATCAAGTTCTATTCATAAGTTAGTGACATTTAATACTACAACTATAAAGAAACTCTGATTTGTAAAAATAAACTCTCATTCTACATAAAAATTAGAAAAAATAGGCAAATTTGATTTACATTTTTATTAAATCGTGAGTTTTTTCGTTGAACAGTTCGTTTTAAGATAGTGTCATTTCGTTTACATTTTGATAAACTATAGGATCATGATTGGCGACCAAAATTAGTTATAAAGAATAACGTGTTATTTTAGATGTGTAAGCCAATATCAGTCAGCCCATATCATTCTCCCTAAGTATTTTTTGTTATATAGTAACTAGTTAGATAACAGCGTCTAGCAGGGTTAGAGATAAAATTTGCTAACCCAACTGCTCCAATTTCTACTCGCATTTAGAGAAATTGTGTGTATGGTTTCCGTACGTTTCCCGCAATCATATTACATAATTGCGACTTTGTTAAAGACTCAACACTCCTCCTTGCCATAACAAACAATGTTCACAAGTATATTAGTCTTTTCGACTAAGTTTTGTATTCAAATTAAAGTTAAAGTTGTTACAAAATTCAAAATGAAAACCAATAAAATGTGAAACGCTAAAAAAATTATAAAATAAATAAAATTGTGTTTAATTAAAGACACGGAATTTTAGAAAATACGATGAAATTACGATCATAAAAAAATTAACTAGATATCTAAGAATGTAAATTGAACATAATAGGCTATTTTAATTAAGAAGAGACATGTCACATTATGTTGTGTATTTTCTAAAATAAGATGGTGGTCATTTATCTTAAATTTTTTGATGGGACACACTTTGTAAATAGTTTTTTTAATAGTTACTAGTGGTTACCCGGCGCCATTTAGCGGCGGCACTACAAAAATTTACTAACTCAACTTTTTACGTAATTCTTCCCGTTAGTACTTTCTGTTCACAACGTGTGTGATTTTGCTAATTAGAAAATTATGGTGAAATTAGAGCAAAATAACATAAATAGTAAAAGATATTCAATTGAAATAAACGGTGATTTTTTAATCAAAAAGGTGACACATGTCACTTTATGATGCGATTCTACAACAATGAGATGAATTGTCAGATTGACTCCCCCCCTTATATTTGATTTTTATGGGTTCAGACTTCTACATTGAATTTATTTAGTAGTATAGACTAGATATAGCTCGAATTATAAATAAAGCTCTCAGATTAGTGTCCGCTCCAATTTAATATAAACAATATTTATTTTACGATGAATAAATTAATGGAAAAGTAAGATTATGTAAGGTAAATAAAATTGTAAAACTTTGCAAATTGATGACGTTTTGTTTATTATTTGACATTTGATATATATCAAGGCGTCTTACTTAATTTGCCCTGATGTTTATTTAATTTTGAATATTTTTGGAAAATATGTCGGATAAGAGGTTTAAAGACGACTCTAAGTTTTGATCGGGAACAGACCTTGCACGTTCAGCTAAGTGGTGGCTAAACGAAAAAAGATAAAATTCGCATTAGGCTTCCTATAACATACATTACGTACTAAAAAAAATTAACTTTTAACGCAAAACAATGATATAAATAAACTCATAACGCAAAATGTCAAACATATACCGGAGGAACGGCAAATTTCAAAAACAAGACATCGCATTTAAAAAAATGCACGCGCAAGTAAAAAAGTTGCCGTGCAAATCGGGGGCGTCAATTCCACTGTTAAATACATTATACAAAAGGCAGGAGATACTGGCCCAAACGCCGGGTCTACGTCTGGCACAACCCGCCGCGACGGAATCAATCACCATAACACAATCCGACTGTTTACCGACAGACCGCCCGCCGACTGAAAAACCGGCAACCGTCGATATTTACGAAATAGCCCCTGCATATGGGTCAAAATACGGAAATACCCTCACTTTTAAAAAAAATTACAATATACCCCCTCCCCCATAAGTGTTAGTAACGAACGTTAGTTTAATTTTTTTAGAATTTACAAAATAGTCTTTGAGATGGTCGTTAATTATCGAATCCGTTTTAACTTTTTTTTCACTTACCACAAATATATCCCCTCGCTCTAGATGTGTAACTACGAAAACGATTAATTTTTTAAAATTTTAAAAATACCTTCACCCTCCATACGGTGTATAGATAACGGACGGTTAGTTTAATTTATTTTTTTTAGAATTAATGAAAACTAGTCTTTGGATCGATAAGTTACTTAACGACACGTTAGCTTCATTACTTAACTTATTTTTTCTTTCACCGGACATGTAGCCAACCCAAAAAGACGCCTACTAATCGTCCCACAGCGGAACGCGGGCCTACCACCTCGTTAAAGACAAACACTAAAAGACAAGGAGAGTTAAACAAAAGGTAATTTGGGTCATTGTGGACGTTTGACCTCGTAGCACCCCACTTTTGTGTCTCTTTTGACATGTGTCATCGTAACACGAGTGATAAATAAACAATCTTTTAAAACAATATGATAGGTCAAGTTGTCCTTCATCTTGGAATGATCTTGATAATTTAATCTTTATTTTTATCTTTACTACATATAAAAAGAAAATAGTCAAATTTAGTATTGCTCAAGACTTACTAAATAAGTAATATTGTTTGACTGTAATACCTCGTATGCTTAAAAAAGCTTCTAAATCTAACAACCTATCCATTATTTAAATCTCAAACATTAAATACAAACCTAATCACACGACAAAACAACATTCTTTTTCACTCTCACTTAGACCATCTCTACTATATACAAGGAGAAAACACATTTATTTACAAACTTTCAAATTAAGAATTGTAAAATTGCTGATCTACCCTTATTGCATATTAATCATAAGACTAGTAGTAATGCAATCACATAAAATGATTAAACCAGACTGTCACATCAACGTCAACTTAGTTTTCTCTCTCTTATACCAAACACTGTAATGCAACTGCACTTTATAGGCAAAAAGTTGGTTTAAAAAAAAAGTCTCCCCTCTCTTTTTTGGTAGCCAACGACTAATTTTTGCTTTTTTTCCCTTCCCATTTACTCGGTCTGGTTGCTGACAAAACAAATGAAATTGTGGGGTAAGGGGGATGCATCGGTCAAGGTCATGCGTAAGGGGAGGGGGGACGCTTCGGTCGGGTGTAGACCGACTGGACTTGTGAGTTGCATTACTACTAGTCTAATATTATACATTTGCAAAACCACCACAGTTTACACTTAGTAAAATTATCATTTCTTTAAAGTTTATCAGGCTATTGGACAATCAATTTGGTAAAACTAATGTTTTAAAAATCAGTTTTTTAATTGGCCCGGTTAGGCCATCGGATCACGGTTCAACCAGATTTTTCGCTCTAAACCCGCTTTCAGTCACCTGACCGGTTTACGGTTCAACCAACCGGATCAACCCGGGTTTTAAAACACTCAATAAACTAAAAACAGAGTTAACTACATTTTTAGATCTTGTGGTTTATTCAAAAAGGTTTGGTTTTAATCTAAAAGGCATACTTTCGTTCCACTTTTAGTCCAAATTCGTAACCCGATCAAATATAATTGTTGCAAGCTACATGTGACTATCACATGAGGGTATATGTGTCTCTCTATGTTTTAATTACTTGACTTTATTATTTATTTAAAATCCCCTCCCACTATTTAATACTTAACACTAACCAATTAAATCCCCAAATAAACACACACCAAAAGCCCTATAACTCAGGCATAATAAGGTGCAACCAGTGTAATTCAATAAGAGTGATTTGTACTTCATAGACGACATTCAATCCAGGAATACATTTATATTGTTGTTCTAAAAGGGTAAGTAATGGATTCTTTAAACTTTACAATTTTTAATTTGTTAGGTATCAAATTATAGGTTTATTAATTGGTATGATGAAAAAATGCGTCAACATTCTGTGGCAATAATTCATGAGTTATTGAGATCATTTAATGAGTTACAAGATGAAGTTACTCAAAATCGTGTTCAAACACAAAGGATGAAGATGGTGTTAATGTTTAGTTGGGTCTTTTTCATTGTGTTTTTATCTAGTTAAATGATGTTATGGATAAGTTAGTTGAGAAGTTATTGTAATGACAGACTTTTGACTTATAAATCTAATGGTAGTGAAGTTAATATAATGGCAGTGTGTTTATATTCATTTATGAATGCTACATATTTTGTTTGGTGAAATCTGTGTGTATTGATTATGGTAGTTAACATACCAATTTTAAAAACACAAATTCATAAAAGATTTTTACAAACCACAGTCAAACATAACTAAGTAAATACCAAAGTCTACATACCTAAGTTTGACATAACAAAGTATCATAACAATTACATACCACTGTCTAAAAAAAGTATCTATATTCTCCCAAGCAAACATAAATTCTCCTGAATTGCTTTGTGTCACTATCTACCTCACATGTTCTTTCCACATCAATCGTGATTGTAGTGTCTGAATTTTGTTCTTGCAATTCTAAGGCATAATCTTTTTCAATTGGTATTTTAAAGCAGCTAAGGGTACCTTAGGGTTTGGTTTTATAGTTTCTTCTACAGATTTTGAGAGAAACTTAGTTGTGCCTTGTTCATAAATCTTGATTGTAGACATGTATGTTCATCATCAAAGACTTTCACCCACCAATTTTCTTTCTTTTTTGATCTAGAACAGTGTAGAAGCCATGGACACGAATAAGAAGCTTTAGCTACTACTTTGGGTTTACCGCCTTTTTTGGTATTCTTTTGACTTGAGGAATTTGCCTTTTTTTGTTTTCCAACTTGGACTTACAAAACTGAGATCTACTTAGACCACTTGAACCACTTGGCCCATTTAACCCAAACTGTGATCCATCTTTAAGTACTAAAAGTAGGAACAATACCTCTACACTCAGTCCTAACTCTCACCTTATCATTCATTTTTAAATATAATTATCTCCCAATGACAGAGCCAGAATTTAGTATACGGGTGGGTCAAATATAAAAATCAAAATTAACAATAGTGTAAATAAAAAAACCTTATACTGTAAAATTTAAAAGCTAAAAGTTTGTATAAATGAAAGTTGTAAATAGGTGATACCATCAGAAATAATATTATAGTTTACTATGCTACTCATAACTTAATTTAGAAATAAGCTTTATCATTTCTATACCAAAGTGTGAATTAATGGACCAATTTACATTAATAATATGGTAACTGTAGGATATTGGATATCATAACACAATGATGATAGTTGGGGTTAGCCGATTCCTAGAGAGAGAAACAACTAGAGAGAAAAGTTTCTAGTGAGAGAAAGTAATACTTGAATTATGAAATGACCAGCCACCTCTTCCATTAGATGGAAGAGGTATTTATATGACTTACAAAATTGGCCTATGGCCTTGGTATAGGCTTACACGTGTGGGTTAATACCCGACCCATTATCGTATGTCATACGTTAAATAATAACCAACGAGCTACGATAAACTGTAAAATACACGGGGTGACCGAGTCTTTTTATTAAACCTAACTATCTCCCCCTAAAGGAGGTCACCCCTGAAAATACTAACTTAAGCTCAGCAATATTCTGATTGATCTTGTGTTCCAGCTTGTAGTCTTTGATTCTTCATTTGATATCCTGTACTTTGATGTAGTGATCTTTGACTTGTGGCTTGAGCTTGTTCCTTTAAGCTTGACTCAGTATGTTATCTTGAGATTCTTGAGATCATCCGCCAAATGTAATCTCTAATCATCATCTTGTGATCTTTCGCCATCTTGTATGCTTGTGACTTTCGGACCTACATGCTCATACCTTTCTTGATCTTGAAAGCTTGAATATTCTTTGTTCTTGAAGTTCTTTAACTTTAACACTTGGTCACTTCAAGAAGGACGTGTAGTATCAGAGTAGCGGAAGCCTTGAAACATTTACTTAAGCTTTCATGATGTCTTAAGATGTGTCGGTCGAGTATGAGCATGTGGTTATGAATCTGACTTGTCTCTGGCTACCAGCTGCTACCGTCGGGAATACCTGCAGGTTTACGTTAGTAATAAACAGACGAAAGAGCCTTTGTTCACTTTCGTCGAATACGGTTGTAATAATCACGGTTCCCCGTTAATCAGTATAAATACTGCCTGTGATCAGGTAGAATTTTGAAGAATCTCATTGACAGGGTTTCATAGCTGCACTAGCCGTTCTCAATACCAGAGCGTCTCAAAGCAGACAACACAATATGAGTGAATCAGTGAGTTACTATCTCACCGATTGAAGAGAAAATTGATTTGAAAATCAATCGACGTGTCACTTGTAAAAGTGTTTTTATAACACATCGAGAGTTTTAAGCGTTTATCAAAATTCATCAATCGTCAATTCATGAACCGAATTGATATCCATTGTCACAAGTTTGATCCATTTAGGATCTCACAAGTCACCTACCGTAGAGCTTGTTTGATGTTGGCTCTAGCAGGATTTCCATCTTCATTGTGAATACTTAAGTATCACTCGGATGTTCTGGCAATACTATAAGGATAATGCGTAGGACTCTTAAGATATTCCTTGTTTTCACAGTGTGCGAAAGACAAGTATATTGAAATAGTTTCCTAATGAGATTTATGGATGATCTCTTGGCTCTAGACTCAATAGTGCATTTTGATTTTAGTGATCGGAGGCTGGAGCTGACCGCTACCTTTTCAATATCAACTAACTCGGAGTGAGAAAGTCGATAGAAATGCGTGAATATCTGTGAGAAAAGAAACAAGATTCTGTTGAGAGACCTTGAATGGCTAGGGAGGGTTGTGCATTGCGTTACTGGGTCCATGACGACTATCTTCAATACCAGACAACATCTTAATGTTTCTGATAGTTTATGCATTGACTCGATTTCTGCCTAAGTATATGGAGGGCTTCTTTCTTTTCACCCTTTAATCTTACAATTCTTTTTCATTCTTCAACCCCTTCAGTGCTTACCGAGACTTCATGTCTAGTACCTTATTGGGTTTGTTCCAGTACTAGCTCCATCTCAGTCGGCACTATTCCATCATTCTCACTTTTACTCCTTTTTATATCATACCTAAGGACTTCTACACTAACTAGTAGATTGCCCCTTGGTAGATCCCTCCGGTTCTGGCTGGATCATGGGAACGAATACCTAACCTTACCAACCTTATAACTCTGATAAAATTAAATGCATGGTCGGTCTTTTGGTACTGTTCTCATTGCCATAAAACCATTTGAAAAACTTAATCAAGGTACTTGTGATATAAATATCAAAGGTTTTTGTACCTCGATTGTTTTGGCTTTTCAGAAACGCTCCCCCATAACAAGTGCATCGATATACAAATGTTTAGCACATGAAGGATGGAGTACACACATGAGTCCATAAAATCACATTTTTATACGTTTTTATATTTTAATCACATTTTCTCCCCTTATCAAAAATTTTAAACCCTTTGATATTTTGGATATTAAATGATGCAAATATGTTAGAAAACTAAGAGAAAAATATGCTGATTATTCACAAGCCGATTGGGGAACATATTAATGCTCCCCCTCAATATTAGAGGGATATGCGTTAGTATCAAGTATAATAATTTTTTGAAAGATTTTGAGTTTAACGAAAAAACTCATGAAAAATTTATACATTGACACATAACAACCAAAGATACACTACATAATAATGTACAAGATATATTATATAATATAAGATGATATTGACCTGAGTATCGGAATGATGAGATCATTATGTTCTGTCGATGAGTCTGTAGTCAATATCTGTTATCCTTCCACTAACAAAGCTTTCAAGACTCCTGAAGATTCGCCTGATCTTGAGCCTTCTCTCAATAAGCTTTATAAACTCTTGACTCCTCCGTTTATCATCCTCATTCCAAATCCTATTCTCCATGCCAGGATTGCACTTGTATAGCTCGTAGTCTTTGTACATGTAATCCAGCTTTTCTAGAATTCTCCTTAAAGTGTCATCACTGAACTTGTGCACCTTAGTCTCCCGCATCATCTTTTTCTGATTGTTTCTATCTCTGTAGATTACAGCCCTCGGCTTTTGGACAATGGTGTAGTCTCCTTTGAATAGAAAATCAGTTGCATCCCATCTCGGTTGTGTAATGTTGAGCTTTGTTTGATAGCTCTCAATACCGAGTTGCAATTCTTTTACGCGTTGTCTGATGACTATGTTCCTAGTCTACAAGTTGACTGCGGTAGATAGGTGAAGTTTGTCGGCTCCAGATAAGTGGTTGAGTTTTCCTTGAAGATTAAGTAGGTACATGTCTTCAAAATCATTCGGATACATATTTTTGAAGTCGGCTTCTGAGATCTTGTATTCTTTGTAGTCAGCTCTTCGTAAAACAATATCTTTCAAGAATGTGTAACCGTATTTGGAGAAGGTCTTGAGACTGACAACACTAAGAATCTTCATGTGTGATCTGACTGCATTGCGATCAGAAGGGGCACTATGTCTTGTAATGTAGAATTCCTTGCGCTTGAACCACCAGTGTAAAATACCGTAGGCTGAACTGATATTGTAGGCACTTTCACTTTCAGTCTATAGAGACGGTACTAATTCTTCAAGCCCGAAGTCTGGATATTAAAGCTTGGATATAGACAGAGCATGCCATCTTTTTTTATTACCAGATACGAGATATTCCAGATCCTTATTGAAGAAGTATTGAGCTTGAATTGTTACCTGACGTGGTGGACCTCCTAGAGGTAATGGTTTGCTCATGTCATGCACGACCCGATTAGCCTCAGGATTAATCAAATCAATCTGATCTGTTAGTAACAAGTGGCACTCTTCCATTTGAAATTGAAGGGGTATGTGATGTCATTATGAAAATGGTCTGATATCTTGTAAGCTTGACCTTAAATAGTCAGCTTTGATGAGCTTCCTTCTTCTAATAGGTTTTGCAATACCAGTTGATGATGGATCCCATATCTCCAAGTCTCTAGTTTTTTGAAGTAACTTGTTTTCTTTTGGATCTTTATACGTTTTGGCCATTGTATCAGCCCAGTTGTTCTCAGTCTCAGGTAAGTCGTTTGGAGGAATGACCCAGTCTGGTTCGGGCGTTTTCGGTGTTTCTTCTTCTAGTAAAGGCTTCAACCAGTCTCGTCTAGTCTTGATCTTTGAAAGGTGGTCAGCACCAGTATCCTTTGATTCTGAGAGATGCATATCGTCTGGTATTGGATTGTCATTAACAGGCTGTACAGATAGAGAACCAGGATTTTTCTTGGAGGAGCTGGAGGGAGCTTCTCTTGAGTCAGAGGTCTTCCAAGCTGAGGAGTTCTGAACTAGAGGCTGTTTTGACACAGAAATATCAGAATCATGCTTTTTCTTCTTGCTTTGGTCAGAGTCCTTTGGAGGAGGTGAAGGAGGATCTTGATCATCACCACGTCTCTTACGAGACTTAGTCAATGCTGCATGAAGTTCATCATTATTTTCACGTTGCATGGATACTTCAAGAGCTTCATAGAGAGCTGTATGATCCGGATGTGATCTATAGGAGTTACTTTCAAACATCCGATCACGAAGTATTTATTTCATTTAAAATTCATACAAATCTCTGAAGCGTTCACGAAGTAGAGCTTAGAGAGCGTTGTGAACAGCTTCTTTGACGACCTCATTGACTTGTTTATCAATCTTAGAATACAGATCATGATGCTCCAACTTGTACACACTGGATGCGAGAGCTTGAGTTGTCTTGTCCTGGAGCTTGTTTTTCTGCTCAAAGTCATCACTTATCTTTTCCAGTACAGAGACATAAGTGGCTAAATTAGGATCTGTTATGCTTTGTAGTGGTGGAGGTGGTGGTGGTGACAGTGTTGTTGTTGTTGCAGTTGTTGTTGTGAAGATGGGTTCTTGAACAGGAGGTAACACTAGTTTAGGAGGTGAGAGATTGATAATAGGAGTGGACAGTGGAGGAACTGATGACTGATGAAGAAGATTGATGATGGGAACAATGACATGGATTCAACTTCCACTTTCCACATTAGCTTTTCGCTGTTTTCTTTTGTTATGATTTGTCATTAATGAAATGATCACCAAAGGTAAAAGCGTCCTTGAGATTCTTCTTTGATAAAGAGTCCTGGATGAGCTTGGTGGATTCTCTAAGTGGACTTGTTCCTCGTTGTAAAGCTTTAGTTTTCCACGTACTTAGGTGTAAACTGTAGCAATTGAAGTCTTCATGCATGGGTATAGTTTGGTCCAGCCTTAAGGACACATGACTTTGTCCAGGTCTGATCCAGCCTGGTCTATTTTCTAGTGTAGGTGGACTTGTGTTTTTATTAGGGTCTTATTCCAGCCTGAACCTTCATTAAACTCAAACAGTTCTTTCATCTAACGCCATTGTGTTTGAAACTTCCTCACCTTGTTCTTCAACGACATTCAAAATCTCAGTATCGTTCTTACTGTTAGATTGTTCCATATCAGCAGCAGTTTCAGCATTATTGGTAGAATCTGCGAGAGACGAAGTATCATGGACCACATTCGTGGATGTATCATCCTGAGGTTGTGCAGAGGGTCTAGTAGATGCATCATGAGTTACTGGAGTCTGCCTCTGAAATATGTATTGATCCTTGATACTTTGCTTCTTTGGTTTTTTGCAAATTTAGTAGTGATTATGCAGCTTGTTCATCAGAAACAATACCTTTCCCATTGCCTTCAACATCTGGGAGTTTTTGGATGAACCCTGAGTCAGGTTCATGAACGACCACTCCGCCGATCAGTGCTTGTAGAGATTTCAAGCTCATTTGAATACCTCTCTTGAGATTGTATTCATCATCTTCCACTTGAGGTTCAGAAGCAGGTTGACCTTCTTCATCTTCTTCGTTAACAAGATGGTCAAACCTCTTTCCCTTGCGGATTTTCTTTGAAGGAGTAGGATTGGAGATTTTCTTTTTCGCAGGCTTAAGCTGTTCTGCAGGTGCAGGCTGTTTGGACTCCAGCTTTTGGAGCTTGCTTCTTCTTCTCAACCTCTTCACCTATCATAGTAGTCGGTTGACGGGGTTTACGGGCAGCCATTTCCAAATATTTCTTGTAGTAATTGAAATTTCGAATGGCATCAGTAATTAGGTCTTTAGGAATAGGCATTCCAAATACCTCGTCCAATTCTACTTTTTTTGACGAATTTGAGATTGCCGAGTGGATAGTCATCTGTCGTAATGTGAACATGAGACTGGGGCCTTCTGTGAATATTGTGTCTACTTCCCAAGTAATAGATGATCAGCTTGGTGAACCGGCCATATGGAATGACAGGAGGCTTAGGCTTCTTGGTGGGAACCTTTAGATTAGCCATATCAGAAAAGAAATTCTTAATTTCCTGTATGAACTCTTCCCAAATAAGTTCTGCATAGTCTACATTAGTTCTCGTGACAATACCCCCACAACATTTAAAGAACCGGGTGTTTGGGTGCGTCACTACCAGAAGTATTGCCTGTTAAGCATTGGTTGATCATAGTATGAATAGTTCTCTATGGCTGATATAGATTGTTCATGTGCATCTTAGAGACAAAGTGAAGTTCTTCTGGGTAGCCCAGATTGTCACAAAGTCTATAACCAGATCACCAGCTGGAGGTGCCACAAAAAGATAAGTTGAATCTTTAGGGATAATCCCCAAAGCATTGCAAAGAAGATCAACATTCAGATTAAACTACAATTCATCAAGTTGGAAACTGGATACTCCAGTCTTGGTATCCTTTCCAAGTGTGTTCCAGAATTGATGTATGTAGATTGAAGCTGATGCAGTAAAAGCTCTGAAGAAGTTGGTGTTTTGCAGAATGTCCACTGAGATACAAAAGATAGGATTCTTCTGAATCTTTTGAAGATTCATAAGAAGATTGCTCTTCCCAATAGGTAAGCATGCCTTGACATGAACCAATTGATCGTCAGTTCGTGTAGGAGCAGGGACATTCTCTTCAACCATCTTATCTGGTCAAGAATTAGCAGATATTTGATGTTAGATGAGAGTATTAGCCTTGTGTTTGAGTTACCATGCCTTGTTTGATTAAGTTATGTTTGAATCAAGTTTGTAAAATAATTCACCTTGAGTCACTGGTCACTGGCTTAAGTCAATCCAAAAATTAACATTGGTCAACCTTGGTCAAAGGTCTAAAGATTATCCGACAAGCTCATTAACAAGTTAACTGAGCTTGGATGGGAGTTAACTAGTCAATTGGGCCTTTGGATTAGACCTGAAAGGTTATTGGGCTTAATGGGCCAAAACTAAAAAGTATGGCCCAAACCGCTGTCAAGCAGTTTACCAAACCGCCATGAAGTGGTTTGGGTAAACCGCCATGAGAAGACAATGGCAAACCGATGTGACGAGATAGTGGTTTGGTCAGCAATTCACCAAACCACCATGAAGTAGTTTGGACAAACTGCTGCGAAGTGGTTTGAACAAACCGCTATGATATTCGATTGATAAACCACTACGAATAAAATATTATTAAATAGTAAAAAATAACATTGTTCATTAAACCGCTGTGATCAAACCGTTGTGAATATTTTATTGGTATTTAATCAAACCGCTGCGGATGAGAAAAAATTTGAAATAGTGGTTTGAATATTATAATATTAAAAGTATAATTTCACCAAACCACTGCGATGTAATGGTTTCCCTGTTTGAATAAAATAATATTATAATGGCAAATCGCTACCTAGAATTTTAAGCAAACCGCTGCCTAGAATAACCTAGGTAAACCGTTGAGAAGAATCTCATGCGGCAAACCGCTGTCTAGAACAACGGTTTCACAGTAAACTGCTGTGATGAACGACAACCTTAAGCTTTCAATAATCCACTTCTAGGCTAACACCAAACAACATCTTAGGCATCTAAACACATCAGGACCTCCTAGCAATCATCAAAAAGCATTCTATCCTTAATGTTTTATCACGAACGAGCACCAAATCTCAGTATAAGCCATGAAATCTCTAAGAAACCTATAGGGGACATGCATACTAGTGTTTAGTCACTCAAGTAGGTATCCTAACTATAACCAAACACATTCAAATAGCTTCCGATAACAAGCAAACCACTATTGACTTTTCAAAGTCAAACACTAAGCGAAAATCATCAACACATGCAATCTAGTGATATGGGAAATAAAACAAGCATCAAACATCATCATAAACACCCTAAGATCAAATCCCAACACTCAAAACAACACATGTTGCATAGATAAAGATTTAGATCGAAATCGCATGTAAAATCATTTGAAACCATCAAATCTGTTAAAGTCACACAAAACAAGTTATGATCGAGTGATTAGTATCCCTAAACGCATCTATCCCAGCCACCCAATACCATTTCCAAACAACATTTAATTTTTTAAGAAACCCTAACTAGTGTTCTAGTGATTCTCATCGATTTAATGTGTTTTGTTACAATTCCATTAACCTAAAGTACGATCGATTGATATAGAACAAGGTTTAAGCGATACCTTTGCACGAAAAACTTTAGAACTCAAGAATAGAAGGTGTAAAAATGGCGGTGACGGTGACGGTTTGCGTATTGTGTGTGTGTGTGTGTGTGTGTGTTTAGGTTTGACCAGAAGTGAGAGTGGTTTGACCAGAAGGGCAAACCGCTGCCTTTTATACTCCTAAGTTTTTGGTATTGGCAGTTTTGGTCCTTGGGCTTTCTATTACCTTTAACTTTTGGTTTAAAGTATTTCTAAGGTTAACTTAGTATGGTTTTAGGAAAATTTAGTTCTTATTGTTTATAAAAGCAAGGAAACACATATCAAATTGCATTTAAGTCCTTAAACTTTCTAACAAATGACAATTTTAGCCCTTTGAGTTAAAATTAATTAACTCCCCTTCAAATTATAACCCCTTTCAAATACAAAAACCTTTTTCGTTAATTGTGTGATGTTTTGAAAACCCGTTTGATGAAATAAATTTGAATTCACTCTCCCCCTCAAACAATGAACCATTTTTTATTTAAAGAGATGTAGTCATTGGTTGAGTGACAAATTTGTTTTAAAAGCACAAGCTGATTAATTTTCAAACAATATTGTTTCCACTATGGTTAACACAAATAATTTGAAGAATCAATTACGAAAAATAATTTGGTTAAAAAGAAGACTTCTCTTCTTTATGAAGAGATAACGCACTGAAACGTACATTACTCTCTTAAACAAGCCAGGGTTATGTACAAAGTATTCATAACCCATGATGCATAGATATGAAGTAATCCATGCCCGGGAAAAATTAATTACCCTGGTATGTGCTTAATTACACATACCATTTTCCATTAAAAACGGACTTAAATGACCAATAACGTACCAAAAATACATTGTATGTGTATGTATTCACTTATATTGTGCAGGAAACGGATATCAAAGAAAGGGACGAAAAATTAAGCCAAAACGGACAAAACGGACAAACTAACGGAATTAAAGAGTGAAAAGCCAGAAAGTCAAAAATCAAAGCAAAATCAACCGAAAAAGTCAAACCCGTCAAAGTCCAAGTCCAAGCCGTAACCAAAAGAAATACTAATGGAGCCCACCCTACCCATCTAATGGCCTGTCACCCATTAAAGCATTTTATTACAAGACTTATAAGACTTAAGTCTTATTTAAGCCCAAAGTATAAGCTTAAAGCAAACCGGCCCAAACTGAGCCCAAAACAACCTTTAACAACTGTTAAGCCCAAAACCCTTTTACACTTAACTGTCGTTAGTCCAAAAGGACTATATTTGCAAACACACATATATACTTCAAGGGCTGAAGCTGGCAATCCCCAAACTTATATCACCACAAGGACTGTAGGTGTAATATAACTATACAAAATAAGGGGCTTAACTTGCCATTCTCCCAAACATTTACCCTGCTCACCCAAAATAAATTTACCCGCCAAAACCCCATTGACCCTGTTCACCCATCACTTTCACTTTAACCTCGTCCACTGTTCCCACCATCCAAAAACATCACTCTCTAATCCATCCCCACCTCACAAAACAACAATTACCACCTTGGCAATCCTAGCTCACCTCATTCGTCAATGATAAAGACAAGAAAATCAAGGGTAGAGATCAATGAACTTAGAGACCAAGCAAGATAGATGGCTATGATGACTTTGGGACTCTACTCACACAACAAACACAATTACAAACTCTCTCAGTGAACAAGCACAACTTGAAGATTTAAAGTTGTGAAGAGCTTTAATTATAAAGAGGGCTAGTGTAGCTTATTTGTAGGAGTCGAATTTTGTTAAGTCCAGTCTTGTATTAACAAAGTTTGTCCAATTTTAATACTGTCCAAAAATCACAAAAATCTGTCAAAGATTCATGGAGCATGGTAAATCTTGGATGGCCATGGGTTTAGAGCTTCATGGGAAGCATTAGGACTGGTTTTGGTTGTTAAGTACTTACCAAAAGCTTTGGACCTTTGTGAGTTTCTTTTTTCATTTTTTGCTTATTACTGTTCATGTGCTTATCTCAGCTTATTTCCTGCTTATTTATGCTTAGTTATGTTAGTTTATGCTTACTTGTCTTTGTTTAATGCTTACATGTTCTTTGTTTTAGTTTTTATTTTAAACTGCCTTTAATTGCTTTTAACTGCTTAGTACTTATCTGCTTATTTTAGTGCTTATTGTCTGTTGAAATTTGCTTATCTTTGCTTAAATTTGCTTTGTTACAATCTGTCTTTAAAGTCCTTAGTTCAAATCTTTGCGAATCTCTTTGAAATTGGTTTTTAAAAACTTAAAAGGGGTGTTTGGCATAAGGTGTCAAAGTGGGTCAATTTGGCTTAAAAACCATTTGGGTCACTTGGCCATCTTTAACAAGCTTTCTTTAAGCCATTAAAAGCTGTTTTTAAGATTTTTTAAGTTTGAATGTTTGTTTTTAAGTTGTTTTTTCTAAAAGTTGTTTAAGGCTGTGGTGACAAAACAGTTTTGCAATAGCTTATTGGATTAAGACTTTTGAACCAGCTTTTAAGTAGTGTTTTAGTGTTGTTTTAAGTTTCAAATGCAGTAGTGAAATGCCCTTTTAGTTTACTTTTGTTTAGTCAAAAATCTGTCAAGTCATTTTGTTAGTTTTAAAGTTCCTTTTTCAAATTCAAAATTAGTTTACTTAAAATTGTTTTTGGCTTCTGCCTTTTTGAGCATAAGCTCATTAGTTTTCAATTTTCATCTATTTTAACTAATTTTCCAATTTTACCATCTTTTACTAGCTTATTTTATAGGCTGCATAAGCCATATTGTCTTTTAAAAGAAAACCAAAAAGTAGACAATATGTGTAAACCAGCCTTTTCTTAAGCCTTATTAGCAGCTTATTTGATTTTCAAACTATTTTCTGAAAGATGTTTTAGAAAGCTTGAAGTATAAGCTTTTCATTGGTATATGTCTCATACATATAAGGTTCCATTAAAGAGCTTAAAAATAAGCTCAAAAGTAGTCCCTTAGGCTGTTTGCCTGCCTATTTTAGCAAAAAGTGCTTATAGCTTTTTAAAGCTTTTCTGTCTGATTTCTTGGCTTATCTTTGTTCACATTTGCTTATTAGATATAGGAGCTTATCTGTTAGTGCTTATTATTGTTTCCCCTTAGGTTATTTGTGCTTAAAAGACCAAACAGTTTAAGCCATTAGTTGCTTAGTGTAAAAAGCCGTTTCTGCCAGTTTTTTTGTGCTTATACCAGCTTATTTTTAAGAATTATAAAAAGTCACTTTTTTAAACTTTGTTATTTTAGCATTTTTAATAAGTTTGCAAAAAGAAATTAAAAAAAAGTTTTTTTCAAAAAGAGAGGCCACAGGATTCGACCATGTGACCTCCTTTTTAACACACACTCGTCCCAAACACAACACACACTAACCACAACACCAGATAGGTCCATATGTTCATATCTTTCCCTATTTTATTTTTATACACATTTTACCCAGTTTTGCTTATAAGCCCTTTTGGCTTAATACCAACTTATTCCAATAAGCTGGTAACTCAGTTTTATTTTTCTTTAAACCAGCACTGTTTAAACTACTTTTCACAATTTTTTCAGATTTTTCCCATTAAGTTTACCATTTTTAATTAATTTTTCTTTTTAAAACTGTTTTTAATTCATAAAAAATCAAAAAAATATAATTCTTTTTTTTAAATTTTCTTTTATCATTTAGGGCCTAGGAAAATTAAATTTGCGTTCGTAGGATTAAATTTTTAGGATTTCGATTTTTAAAGAACGAGATTTGAATCCCGTTCTCGTTTTTCGTGTTTTAGCCTTATTTGCTTTCGTTTTTAGGTTTCATTTACTTGTTTTAGCATTATTATTATAGAATTAGGAATCCAAACCAAAAATCTTTCAAATCATTCAAAAACGCGAACACGAACTCGACCGATTCTCAATTCACACCTCGTTGGGAACGACCCAGGAGATTTGTGAAATTTACTTTGGTCAAAAGTAATTTCTTAGAATCTTTTGGAATACGTATACTATATATTATATGATATAATTACCCCTGAAAAGGTGGGTTATCAGTTAGCTTGGTAACTTTCCAAATATTATGCTACGAGCTATACTATTACAACTTTAGAAGTGACTGAGTCTTTTCTCGATTCTTAACAATCTCTCCCCTAAGGGAGGTCACTCCAATTTACAAAAACTTAAGCTCTACATTCTATTAATGTCTTCAATCTTTAGCTCGTAGTCTTGTTATCTACTTCGTTATCTTGCGAATCTTGATGTAGCAATCTTTAGATTTTTAGGCTTTAGCTTGTATCTTTTTCTTGACTTGTATGTGATCTTTTGAGTATCTTGAGATCATCAACCAAGCATAATCTCTTTTTTCCATCTTGTAATCTTTACCTTCTTGAGATCTTGTGACTTCTGGACCGACATGCTCATACTGTTCTTGATGGTTGAAAGCGAGTGTAACCATTTTTCTTGATATTCTTTAACCTTAACACTTCGTCACTTTATGGAGGACGTAAGGTATCAGAGTAGCGGAAGTCTTGAAACATGTACTTGAGCTTTCATGATGTTATTACTTATGTCGGTCGAGTATGAGCATGTGGTATTGGCTTCGACTTGTCATCGGGAAACTGCTACCACCGTCAAGAAATCTGCATGAATGAGTTAGTGATAAACAACATATATGGACAAAAGTGGCTTTGTCACTTCATCGAATACGGTTGTAACAATGACGGTTCCCCGTTAATCAGTATAAATACTGCCTATGATCAGGTAGAATTCCGAAGAATCTTCTTGACAGGGTTTCGCAGCTACACTAGTCGTTCTCATTACTAGAGCGTCTCAAAGCAGACAACACGGTAAGAGTGAACCGGTAAGTTACTATCTTCCCGATTAAGCCATTAATTCGTGCTCAGCTTTCCTATGTCTAGATACCCTTATGAGGTTTCCCATGGACATAAGATTGAAAATTAATTTAGAAAATCAGTCGGTGTGTTATGTTGCAAACGGTTTTTATAATACACCAATAGTTTTAACTTTTTTAAAATTCATCCGTCAATTCATAAGCTAGACCAAATCGATATCCAGTATCACAAGTTCGATCCGTGTAGGATCTCACAAGTCACCTACCAAGAGCTTGTTTGATGTTGGCTCAAGCAGGATTTCCATCTTCACTATGAATACTTAAGTATTACTCGGATGTTCTGGCAAAATCACAAGGATAATACGTAGGACTCTTGATATATTTCTTGTTTTCACATTGTGTGAATTAGCAAGAATATTTTGGATAAGTGTCCTAATGAGATTTATGGATGATCTCTTTTAAGGCTCTAGACTCGATAGTGCACCTTTGGTTTTAGTAATCGGAGGCTAGAGTGGACTGCCACCTTTTCAATACCCACTAACTTAGAGTGAGAAAGTCGATAGAAATGCGTGTAATCTCCATGAGAAATGAAACAAGAGTATGTTGAGAGACCTTGAGTGGCTAGGGAGGGTTGTGCATTGCGTCACTGGGTCCATGACGACTGTCTTCAATACCAGACAACAACTTAGTGTTTCTGACAGTTTATGTATTGACCCAATTTCTCCCTAAGTGTAAGGATGGCTTCTTTCTTTTCACCCTTTATCTTAACTTTTCTTTTTAATTCTTCAACCCCTTCAGTGCTTACCAAGACTTCATGACTAGTACCTTGTTGGTTTTGTTCCAGTACTAGCTCTATTTCAGTCGGCACTGTTCCTTTATTCTCACTTTTACTCCTTTTTTATATCATACCTATGGACTTCTACACTAACTAGTGGAATGTCCCTAGGTAGATCCCTCCGGTCCTGGCTGGATCGTGGGAACGAATACCTAATCCTAACCACCTTATAACTCTAAGTAATTACAAACATGGTCAGTCTTTTGGTATTATTCTCAGCCTTAAAACCAGTTGAAATTGCTCCCCCTCAACATGTGCATCGATATTCGAAAATGTTTAGCACATAAAGGGAGAAACTTGCACTTGAGTCCTTAAAAATCACATCTTTAGCCATATATTTTAATCATATTTTATTCCCTTATCAAAAATGTCAAATCTCTTGATATTTTAGATATCAATTGATTCAAATATTAATGGTTTGAGGAAAAAAATGTCTAATTAATAACAAGCCGTATTAGGAACATTATTAAATGCTCCCTCTTAATTTATGAGGGTTATAATTATATATAGTGTTGAGTACGTTAATTTGATTTTTTTTGAATTTATTAAAATATTCTAGAAAATTCGTACTTAATCACTATTTATATTGCCTACCATTATAAGTCTATACTACATATTCATAATATTCACAAGATAAGATTTTGAGATTGGACCTGACGATTAAACGGTACGCGTCATAAGTTTATAGTCCATCTTGAGTTCCCTTGCACCAACTAATCTCTCCAGATTTCTAATGATTTCCCTTTCTCGCAGCTACTTATCGATCAACTCAACCATAAGACCCGATCTCTTTCGGTCAATAGCCGTCCACTTCCTCTTTGGCATCTCTGGGTTGTAATCCAGATGAAAGTCGAGTACTCTGTGATGAATCTCATCACGAACAGACTTAAGTGTACCATCCAAGAACTTGTACACCTCATCAGCTCACAAAACTCTTTTCTGTTTGTCTAGGTCTTCATAGACAATTCCTGGTGGATCGTATGATGGAGTGTATGGTTCTTTCCATTCAATCTCTAGAAAGGTCTTCTGAGGTTTGGTGGTGTTAAGCTTCTTCTGGTAACTCTCTACACCAAGCTGTAA